>JAYXIM010002906.1:0-36224 GCA_037575425.1 Anastrepha fraterculus
CAGGAACACCCCAAATATAAGTTATGTAGAAAAAAAGTTTGAAATTAAGTTTAATAAATTCCGATAAAAAATTTCTATACCCAAAAATTATTACCTGTGTATTTTATGCGAACAATGACTTTAAAAATATTAGACTTACGTTGAAGGTTACCTAATTACAGCTTTGCGAACTGAGCTTCGAATTTCCCACCACCTACATACGTATACAACTAATATTCGGAACTGGCAGAATGCTAACGTTACAGGCATCGGCGCAATTACGCACTGATTGTGTAAACTTTGTGTGCAGATTGAAGCTGATGGCAATATATGTATGTACATTAGGGTGCCTCTTTGTTTTTTCTACCGGAATCATAAAATTGATTGTATTTTGAAACCATTGCCAAAATATTTCCGAAAAATATGAAGAACTGTTAACGTGAGCTAGTAAAATTATTAAATTCCTTAAAAAACATTTTTATAAATGAAATTGTTTTTTAAACATATTTTTTCCAAAAAATAATGTCAGATAACAGCAGACTTTAAGCATAACTGAAAATTGACAATAACTTTAATTTTTTTTTTATATAGGTTTAAAATACTCGTACAACTCAGCTAAATTTTGACTTATTAATACTTCTAAGTTATCGCTGAAAAGCTATTTTATTACTATTTAAATTTCCTTGAAAATTAATCTATTGACTTTCTATTTTTGTTTAAATGTCATTATTTTGATTCTATCAATACATTTTTTAAACATTTTTCTGCAGACCTTTAAAGTTTAATTTCTTCTATTCTCTGGTGTAAATTAATTAAAGTGTTAAGAACAGATAATTTTGTTTATAAATAAAGCTCCATTCAGTTCACACAAATCGGATCAGTTCCTGTGAACGCTTCACATATTTCCTGAAATTTTTGGCGGAATTCTTAACATATTATAATATACCTATAATACGTTTAATAATTCCGAAAAAACATTATCGAATTTATTTTAAATGTAAATACAACAAAACTAAGCTGAACAAAATACAAAGAATAGTGTGTATCTTAACTACAGGAGCGCTTAGGACCAGTTCTACTGAAGCGCTCAATGTACTAACTCATCTGCTACCATTAGATCTACACATTAAAGCTGGACAACAAGGTCGTATAGTTGCAGTAAGATCCTTCTAAAGGGACCCTCGCTGCTCACAAAAAGGGATCAGACTACACAGAACTCTTCTAACTTCAAGAAAGACTTTACGGTACGTTTTCCACCGGGAGCCGAATGGAGCAAAGGGAAGGTGATTGGAAGATACGATATCGAAATTTATACCGATGGTTCTTAGATGAACTGTGGTGTGGCAGCTGGCTTCCATTCGGAGCCACTGAACCTATCTCAGTCAAATCGTCTTCCTGACTATGCCAGCGAGTTCCAGGCAGAACTTTTTGCGATCAGAGAAGCATGCAAATCCTTAAAACTCTACAAGGAAGTTGGTGCAATAGTAGCTATCTACTCACACAGTCAAGCAGCTATTAAGACCTTAGACTCCAACTCCATTTCATCCAAACTACTCTTACAGTGTAGAGAGGAGCTGGAACTACTTAGTCATTGGTTTGAAATTACTCTGATATGAGTTACCAGTCATAGGAACATACAGGGTAATGAGATAGCGGATGAGCTAGTAAGAAAATCTTCAACACTAGACTTTGCAGAGGCGGTGGCAGTTTTCACCCCACTGAACATAATTAAAGCATCCATTGCCTCACACTATCATGCTTTAGCCGAAAGAGGATGGAAGCAACTAACTCATGGCCGTCATACAAAAAAAAAGACGAATCACCTGTTAGTATGTTTTCGACCAAACATCTCACACATCACTGCAACCCTTACAGGTCATTGGAAAGTAGGGGAGCATGCAGCCAGACTCAACCTCCCCTTCAATCCCATCTGCAGTAGTGCTTTCCACTATTTATGTGAATGTCCAGGGCTAGCTATGGCACGACTCCGCTCCTTCGGTAAGCCTTTATTTCAGCAAATTAAGGAAATCTCAGACATCGAGATAAAGGATTTGCTGTTATATTTGGACCTCACGAAATCGATCTGACTTGGAAGCACAAAAAAAAAAAAAAAAAAAAAAAAACCATTATCACACGAGACAGTGGTAGTAAAACGGCGCTGGTTACTCATTAGGATTTTTCAACAAGAATATGCCCGATTTTTCATAGTATCGGCAGCTGATTGCCTGAGAGAGACCAATTTTGTTTAAGTGATATGTCAGGCTATAGTGAGCTGTAGGTAAGTTAACCAGTTAAATGTCATAAGTTTACTCTGCTGAGCGAAAGTAGTTTATCAAAAATTCGTCTGTTCAGCGTTAGACATTTTTTCGCTTGCCATGGACCGATAGAATTTCGCCACTGTTTAACGAATTTCTTCTCCTCCAACCTTCTGAGAAATTCGTTCATGTGGCTTTTTGTAAGTGCCCAGAAAGGCTCAGGACCAATAAGAGACATGTTTGCTTTCTTTTTGCTATTTTTTCCCCTACAGAAGCAAGTACCTTTTTAACTCGATGCTTTTTTCGAGTTTGATACTTGACATCGATACTTTTTCTCAGTATTTAGTAATATCGTAGTATTTAATAAAAATCGTCACCTTGCTTAGATACCAGAAACAATACTCTTTTCGATATCACCCGAATTATTACTAAGTTTGAGCAATTCTTCCTTCGCGCACACCAGCAGATTTTTGGTTATAACGCATATCTCATCTATTGACAATTACCCATCGCAGAGAGACAAACTTGGCGTCCTAGCCTGGGTTCGTCTACAAATCCGTCTCATTAATATGCCAGCAGTAAATAACATTAAAAGGCACAATGGAGCACAAAATCTGGTCCTGCTCCGCTGAGAGCTTATTCTGTCAGGTAACGATATCAGCCAAGTCAATTATCTCCTCTTTTACCAGATTGATTGATTGTATGCACATTTTTTAGTGCAACATCCCAAGACCGAAGCATCACACTCAAGTCACTTCACTTTACTTCCACATGTACATGTGTATGTATTGTTGCATGAACATGAACTAACTACAAATTTTAAGGGATGTTAAATTATTTAAGCTAATCAATTCATAGTTTCTCTAACAAAAGAATTTTTTTTTTTAATTTTTTATTTTTTCCATTTTTTTTTTTATTTTTTATTTTTTTTTTCGTTTTAATTTGCGAAAAGTGATTTAAAAATTTACATATGCATACGCCTTTCCACATACTTATGCTTTTGCATACAAACCTAAGACCATAATTTCACGCGGAAATGTAATACTCAGCAAACTTTTCCCCACACAAAGAAAGATGGGCAGAAGAAAAATCCGTGAAAAATTGAGAGTGCAAGTCATTGAAAGGAGTTTTGAATGGTGGCAAACGTTTTTCATTGTTGGCGGTGAAAAACATGGTTATTGTATAGAAAATCACACAACATCGTCGAAACGTTTTTGCTGCTCGCTCTTCTCGTCCAGAGATAGATGCAGGAGCAGGAGCGTTCAACAAATTTCTTTTCATTTTCAACGGAATGCATATGACAGCATGGCTTTGTGGCTACATACATAAGTGAATGTTACGCGCATACGCGTGCGTGTGTGTGTGCTTGAACACGTGCACATGCAACACAATAGAAACAAAAGCGCGAAAGCTAACACTTTGACAGACGAAAAAAGTGTGTTAACGTCAAACAGCTAACGGCGCCTGAGCTTGCAAACCGCGGTGAGCTGTGCAAACTTTGGCAATAAAAAACGCAACAACACGAATAACAATAGAAACTAAATAGCGTTTGACAATAGCATGCGACCATTGGTACGTGCCAACAGATGCCTTCACATGTTTACGAGTGTGTCAGTCACTTTTTTCCCACTGCCGCCCTTCTAATGAACTCGAGGTTCAGGCTGGTTATATATTTCTTTCTTTCCCAGTCAGAAACTATTGCATTTTGCAACGCTTCTTCTTCTTAATTGGCGCGATAACCGCTTACGCGATTTTGGCCGAGTTTAACAAAGCGCGCCAGTCGTTTCTTTCTCGTGCTAACCGGCGCCAATTGGACACATCAAGAGAAGCCAAGTTCTTCTCCACCTGATCTTTCCAACGCGGAGGTGGCCTTCCTCTTCCTCTGCTACCACCAGCTGGTACCGCATCGAATACTTTCAAATCTGGAGCGTTTGTATCCATTTGGACAACATGACCCAGCCAACGTAGCCGTTGGACCTTTATTCGCTGCGCTATGTCTATGTCGTCGTAAAGCTCATACAGCTCATCGTTCCATCGCCTGCGATATTCGCCGTTGCCAATGGGCTGAGAGGATGCCACTGTCAACCCCTTAACTTTATCCCATTCACACCTTTTTGGGGTTCTTGTGAAAAATTTGTGGAGCTATGTGGTATAGCTTGCTATATGTTCCCGGGTTTCGAGACTTTTCGTGTACACATTGCATTCATTTAGTCTGATTATGCTACAATTGGTCAGAAATTTTTCATAGATTTCTATAGAGAGAAGACCCAATAGATGCTCAGCGCCTTGGTGAGGCTTCCGTGGTAAGCCTGTATGCTACCCTCTGTACCCTTTCCAGTACACTTTTGAGTATAATCTCTTTTTTTATATATATCTGACGATTAGTTTATCTCTTGTTGTCTGCCTTTAAGTATTGAGCTCAGTAGATTTAAACCAGATGGATAACAACAGCCAAACATCAACTAGACACGAATTGTGTATAAAACCATTTCATATATTTTTTTCCTTGTGGTTCCTAGGAAGGAAAGTTAAAGGTAGGTTTATTCAACGGCCTGTTTGAAGCGCTTCTGTTTTAAGTAATCGTATCCACGAGTTTGATGCTCCCCGGCGCCTCCGACTCCCTTGTGGGCACCAGTGTAAAGCAGCTTTCGCAATACCTCCATGAGTCTTCCTAAGTGTATGTCCAATCCACTTCCATTTTCTCCACCAAATATGGAGATAAACAGGTACATGTTTCGTCAAACTCCAGAGATCAGTGTTGGGAATGGTGTTTGGCCAGAAAACGCGCACAATTCTTCGGAGGCAACGATTGATCAATGCTTGCAGACTTTGTACATCCCACATTGTCGCGACCTTTTGCTATTCGATTGCGTATGTCAGCAGATAGCAGAATTCGTCCACTTCTTCGGTGTTAATACCGCGTATCCCGAAGATTCGCGGTTCAGTGGTGTTGAGGCACATCACCTTTGCTTTGCAATGCCAATCCTCAGGTCTGCTTTAGCTGCGAAATCGCTTACAGCCTCTGTCTTTGACTGTGTATGTGTGAATTTGTATGCCAACACACAGCTGTCATCAGGTTAGTCACTATTAGCCGCTGAAGCTTGCTGCATTATTAAGTCCAGCAGCAGGTTGAATAGAAGCGGGTATAACACGCATTCCTGCCTTACTCCTGCTTTTACTTGGTACTATTGCTCAAGATGTTTTCATGTCTAACTCTGCAACTTGAATCAGGATATAATTCTTTGAAGGGATTGATGATTTTTTCCGGAACGCCTTTGCAGAAAAGGGCCGTGTCTGAGAGTGTCAAAAGCCTTTTCAAAGACGATAAGCACTAAACAGTGGTGTGCGCTACTCAACATCCTGTTTAATTATAACTATAAAACTATTAATAACAGGTTATTCTATTTTATGAATAGAAATATCCTATTTATGGAAAACAAGTGGGCGTCAAACCTTTCAAGTCTAATAAACGTCCATAATTTAAGCTCACAATGACGTGGGGTTTCGGCTTTTCTTGTCTTTTTTTATTGGAACGTATACAAATTTGCATACTTTTTAGCAACTACTAATACCCCAATCACTTTCCTGTATCACTTGCCAAAATCTGAAAACTACTTCAGAGCCAGAAATTGGTTTCTCTATTTTTCCTGCAGGCATAATTCCGCTATGCCAGTACGAGTACGTAAGCCAAAAAAATATGCCACATTGATTTTTTACGACTTAATTACTCACTTTTTCATGTCTGCATGTTTTCGGCAGCCTTTCAAAGCGTTTGTAAAAAGTTCGGCCAAAATGCATTCAACCAAGCTACAAAAAGTAGTCTTTGTGCCGCACCGTTTTGTCACTTATCGCCATCAGGGGCAGATTATTTCACACTTTTTTTTATCTTTTATCTGCGTTTATAAATTGCATTTTGTAATCCTTTCAATTCATTGTCGCTTTTCAAATTCAATTTAAGCTTTTTTTTAATAGTTTTTAATATTTATTTTAAGTTACGCTAACTAAGGCAAATTATCTTATATGGAATTTTTAAAATTTACATTTATGCTGCTCGGTAAAAGCATTTAACGCGTCAGATTGTATTTAAATTTATATGGCCGTCAGATTGTATTAAAACATAGTGTAGGGCCTTACAAGTTAAAGTTTCTGGTGCAGGATGTAAAAACCCTTGTGAATGCTAATCTGGTTCTTTCAATAGAAAATGTGGCTGCTGTAAGGGGAAGTCATAAATAACTTCATCATTCTGCAATATTCGTAATATTTTGCATGCTACATTTTTTTCGTTAATTTATTATAAGCACATAGTCCGTTGTATAAAAAAAAACCTTATTAATCAAACTCTAAGAAAATTCACTAAAATTTAACCAATTCCAAAAAGGTAGCATCGAAATATTCAACTTCTTTATAAGAATCGTTAGAAAATTTCTGGATAAACAGTTTTATAATCCATTTAATTTGAGTTAAAGTGTTAAAAGCCCAAAGTCCGCGTTGATTTTTTATAATTTTGTTTGATGTTGATGATGAGAATTTTCGCCCCCCATGAGGTATTTGATCCAAAGTCTTTTTGAAATTGGTTAAGTTTTTGTAAATTTTGCATAAAATTTGGAACTTTAATTTATAAAGCTTTTGTTATACAGTAGATTATATTTTTATAAAAAATTAACTAAACAAATTTTGCTAAAGATAAAGCGACTTAAGTATTTGAACATAAGTGGGCGTTAATATCTACATGCCCCTATGACTGATGCCATAAATATTGCCTATATAGTACTCGGTTTCAACAAATTCATGCAACATGCTACACAGGCAACGAAGTAATCAATTTATTGAAAACAAATGACCTTCAAAAAATTGTTTCACGGTTTTCGATACATTTTTTGGTTTCTTATACGATTTTTGCGCAATTTAAAACCGTTAGATTATTTTCTGTACGACCATCTCAAAGATGGAAAAGGAAACTAGAAACAATTGAGGCTTTCAATGACAATTTTCAGTGCGAAATTGTCGCGATGGAGCCAAAATTATGTCCAAATGTCATCGAAAGCTAATTTAAAAGAAAGGTGAAGGAAATAGGTAAATATCATCCATAAATTGTAGACTCTGTACCACAAATCGCTGATTTTCTAGAGGGATTAAAATTAAATTTAAAAGGAAAATCCCACTTGAGAGGCCCTGTACTTTTTCGCTTTATGCATGAAAAACATGCTTTTTCAGCTATTATTTTTTTTGATGGAAGGCTTTATGGCATTTTGGTACGCTAATTGAGTTCGCATTTATTTGTTTTGAAATTTTATATATGCAGTTACAGGTTTTTGCTAAAACAAATTACTTGCTTATAAATATAACATACATGTATGGCAGGCCGCATATTTTTATAAAAAATCGGAAATTTTATTATTGAAATCACTAATGAATATATTAAATGTACATAAAACTATATCTTTGGTTCTTATTTTTATTATATTTTTTATTTTCACTTATTTTTGATGCGTGGAAGCCAATTTGGTTTTTATGAAAGTATCACACCTTCAACTATAGCTAATAATCATGATGGCACTCATTGTGGTACTCATTAAAAAGATGTAAATGTTTTAACATCTAAATTGACATTAATCATTGAGGAAAATTCGCAATCCTAGTTAACCCTCTTTCATAGCATCCGCTTGTCGATATTCCAGGCTAAGAAATCTTAAAAGTGCTCTTAGAAATTCGCACTAAAAGTTCTGAAATACACTTCGTTATCTTCACTGTTTCTATAGGCATCACCAATGATTCAGTTCGTATGTGGTTACCGATCAAAGTCAAGTTTTCCAGAAAAACGCGTTTGAAGTTTTTCATCAAAGATTAAGTCAAAAGTAATTTTTATCTTAAAACAAGTCTTATATTCATAAAAATTTCAAATTAAGAAAGGAAAAAAATGAATTAAATAATTGCCAAAATAATAGTTTTCACTTCGGGCTGAAGGCATTACATATTAAGAATCTAAGAATCTTGTTATGTTAAAAACCGTGAAAATCTAAAAATCGATTTTTTGGCTGTTAATCATCCTCTTCCATTCTTTATTAAATTCAAGCAAGTTCTTCTTTCTTTTATTTGAGAATTGGTAAGAATTTCCATATACTTTTACACATTTCACTTCGGTTCTAACCTGCTTAGGCGCTTTGTCCGCGGCTTCAGCTTCTCTCAAGAAAGGCGGCTTTTGTAGCTTAAAAGTGAGTCGTGCTCATCAACTATATTACAAATTGTCCAGGTAAGGGCATGTGAAGAAAGTAAGTGGCTGCCCACGGTGGAAGCGAGAGTAGCTTTTATGTGTAGTTTGTAGTCAAAGCCTCATTTGCTCCTTATTTTTTTATACATTCCGCCGTAGCCTAATGGATTGGTGCGTGACTAGCATTCGGAACTCAGAGAGAACGTTAGATTCGAATCTCGGTGAAACATCAAAATGAAACATTTTTCTAATAGCGGTCGCCCCACGGTAGGCGATGGCAAACCTCTTAGTATATTTCTGCCATGAAAAAGCTCCTCATAAACAATATCAGCCGTTCGGAGTCGGCTTGAAACTGTAGGTCCCGTCCTTCACCCGCACGCCACAAATAGGAGGAGGAGCTCAGCCAAAACCCAAAAGTAGTGTACGCGCAGTCGATATATATATACCTACATATATAGTTCATACTATAACAAGTTTGATAATAATAATAATAATAATTCAAGTCACAAATTTGTCAAAATGCAAGTTTGAAGTCCCTCAAAACCTTCTTTAATTTTTTATAATTTTGTTCACTCACGATATTTCACATTTCTTCTGTTTTATTGAGTATGGGAGAGAATTTTGACCGACTAAAGTTCCTAATTATTATTAAGAAAATTAATGGGCTCTTCAATTGACTACCCAATTATTTTGTATTTACTAAAAATTTTTATTTTTTTATTTTTTTAAATTTGGATAAAAATTTGTTGAATTTTTATAAATCTTATAAAAAGTTTGAAACTTGAATTACGATGGCCTTTGCTATAGTATGAACTATATATATACATATATACACCTCCAATTTATGGTGTGCGTCTTGTTGTTGTTCCACTAATGGAGGGACCTACAGTTTCAAGCCGACTGCGAACGGCAGATATTTTTTCATGGCAAAAATACAATCGGAGGTTTACCATTGAAATTAAAAAATGAATAAATAATAACAAGCCAGAATTTGACAGCATACGTTATTATAATTTTATGGTGTGCACAATCTCATTCTGATGAAATTTGATGAAATCCAAATTAACAGTTAAATTTTCATTCCTAAGATAATCACAAAAGTTCACTACATTCACGATGATAATAGCAATAATACAATTATTTGGTTATTATTAATTGGAATTTGCGGTTGACTAACAAATGCGTTCAATGTACATATAATTAATATGTTGCTAAATACATATTCAGGCGACTAATCCCAGTATAAAAAGTAAGCAAATGAAATCTTAAAACAATTCATGCTATTAACTTTCAGAAAAATGGATTTACTTATTAAGATTAAAAAGGACTGTTTAAAAATATAACTGAAAAAAAGACAGTTCCACATCCTGAGTGGCTATAAAAAGTAATTTAGTTAATGCCTGTATTAGGGTATTCAGTTGGAAAACTACTACCTCAGAATCTAAAAGTCTAAAAATGAAGTCAGATATATCATTGGCATCGCCTTAAGATAGTCACGACTACAACTCTCCGTAATGTCTACTAAAAATTGTTATTACTGGGCCTCTTCTATTCGCCACTTCCACGCTCACTATATCTATGCTCGATTAGCTTGACAAATAATGTGCATGCGAAAGCAACAACAAAGTTATCGAGTAAGGTTCGCCGCTAGCGAATATGGCTGTAGCTCATTTGACGCACTGCCTTACCAACATACGCAATTTAAGGCAGCTCCCTTCCCGCGTTGCCAACATATCGCACCCTAAATACAAAAGGGTCACAACTCAAAATGTACCTTCTGCTCAAATATGAACGAGACGTTATCAATAAAACGGTCCGCGGATGACATATGGCAAAAATAAATTTTTTGTTTTTTGGTAGGACTGTTATAAGCTTACATGACAAATTTCAGCGTGATATGTCACATAGTTTGTTTTCTGTGCTACTGTAAACAAGTCAAGCACGAGTGTGGAAAATTTTGAGTTGTGACCCTTTTGTATTTAGGGTGCGATATGTTCATTTCTACCAGTTGCTTTATCTATTCGCCACTTGCTAACTCTTGGCGAAAAGAAAAGGCCCACTGAATCCATGTGAACTCGAAAAAAGTGTGCCAAACTTAAATTCCAAATTCCGATTTTTCGACACCAGCTGGTATGAAGTAAACCAACAAATTTGAGTTCGAAAAGTATATCTTTAGCGCTATTTTGCAATTATTATCCTTTGTTTGCGAATAAAATGGATTTTATTGGAAGTTCGGTATTGGTATTTTTGAGTGAAGAAAGGTAGCAACATTTAATAATACTCCAAATGCAGCGGAAAACATTGAGAGGTGCCTTTGATCCTTGATGAATAGGTGACACTTTTGCAGAAAAATTTTCGGTTAAGCTT
Source organism: Anastrepha fraterculus (assembly GCA_037575425.1). Taxonomy (NCBI): domain Eukaryota; kingdom Metazoa; phylum Arthropoda; class Insecta; order Diptera; family Tephritidae; genus Anastrepha; species Anastrepha fraterculus. The sequence goes on from JAYXIM010002906.1 coordinate 10,810, forward strand.
CTCTGTAAATTGTTTTCCAAAATCTATCCATTTCGTTTTTTAGCATTTGGTATAATTCTGCCCGAATTTTTGATTTTTTTGTACTAATTCTAACAATCGAACGCACTTAAACGGAAAATTACATACGAGAAAATTTCTTTAAAAAAGAAATTTTATTGAACTTATTACTCACTCAGCCCAACCTGAAACCTGGTATTTCAAGCACTTTAAAATACACACGTTTGAAGTATCTTTATTTACATTTTTGAAACATTGTTGGAAGAATGGGGCAGCTTAAAAAAAATTACTGTATAACTGCCAAGTCTGCGTACTAAAAACGAGTGTTAATGCTAACTCTCTATCATTACACTCCCATTTGCATGCCAATGTATTCCAAGACATAGATTCCTTCTGCAATATTTTAAAATTAAATGATTTTATAATAATCCTTTAATGTATAATTAAAATCACGCTTAACAAAATCAAGGCTTGGGTGGATAGCGGAAATAAGTAGAATTTAAAAACTCTTTTAAATTTTATTACCCTAAAGTGTTTTTTTTTGGTAATCCTGTAATACACGTATATTTTATATTTGCCAGAGAAATGTTACATCCACAAATGTATATATCGGGTGTTTTCTTAGCTACCTGAGAACTATGTTATCGAAAACTATAGTTTGACAGCTGAGAATGGCAGACTGTATTGACATTTCTGTTCCGTAAGGTGTGGCAAATCATCATGAATCGTTTAAAATATATTTGTTTGCGAAGTCCATAGAGCATTTCGACCATTTTATGTGCGGTTTACTCGCTGGTGGCATCATTGGTGCTTATTTTCTCAGAAGGAGAAAGGAGCGCCGTTACGGTGAATGGCGAGCGCTATCGACTGAATTTTTGTTTTCAAAATTAATCCGCTAAATATCGATGATATCTGAGTGTTTTCCAGTGGTACAACCACTGACCGCTTACGGCCAGATTTCTGGAAAAAAGCAGTCAAAAGTTTGAGTGATCAAATGAACCATGTAACTTGTAGCCGCGGCGGACATATGCTGGATATCATAATCAAAAAATATAATAAATGCCATGAAATTATCTACCATTATGCTAAAAATGGTATTCCCATAATCTTTCACTTTTGTATTATCATTTGGTTGGTGCGTGACTAACATTCGGAAGACGTAGGTTCGAATTTCCGTGAAACACCAAAAAAAAGAAAAAGTTTTTTCTAATAGCGGTCGCCCCTCGGCAGGCAATGGCGAACCTCCGCATGTATTACCGCCATGAAAAAGCTCCAGACAAAAAATATCTGCCGTTCGGAGTCGGTTTAAAACTGTAGGGATTTAGATTTGTGCAACTTCTTAAAGACGAATTGCAATTATGTATATATATTATCATTTAAAGTTCTCAAGCTCATAAAAAAACACCCGATATAATTGCAGTTGAGATTGAAATAAATATTTTAACGTGCGGCTTAATTCGTCATTGTGCTTATAGTGGTGTTTGTGATACTGAGATATCGAGTGCCGGGATCCCGATTATCAAATTCAAATGGATGAGTGGCATGTTCTAAAGAATTGTTAAACGGTGAAAGAGAATAAGATACTGAGAAATCGAGAGGCAAGATCTCAAGTTCAATCAGATGTGTGGCATCTGGTAAAGAATCACTTGAAAGTGAAAATTTTAAAATTTCATTTCATTTTGCGAAAGCTAATTAATAGGAAGTTGAAAATTTCTTATGCGGTGAAGCTAGTAGAAGATTCTTCAAAGTTCTCCGCTTGCTTTAGTAATTTATTTATATAGTCCATTGTCGCTCCTGATAAGTATTGTACAATCCCTGATACAAGCAGCCAAGTATTTGAAAAGTGTTTCTCAGAAGCCGCTGAAATTGCAACAAACAGAAATTTTGTCTTGCAGGTAAAACGATTAGCTATTCAATATTTTTAAGATGTTTTAAAATTGGATTTAATACTTAGATAAAAACGTTTTTATGCACTTTAGTATTGATTAATAAAAGAAAATATGAATACGAATACAAATTTCTGAATACGTCGTCCGTCTTTTCTTTTCTCATGACAATCCAGTCACCGAGCTAATTTCCACAATTTTTTAATGACTTTTTAAGTGTTGCTCTGTAAGTGCTTCACTGAAAGCAAGTGCTAAACAAGTGGAGCTTAGTCCAGTGAATAAGTCACATGGATCAGAGCTTTCAAGCATTACTCCACTTCCTTTATACGTCAGCTGTTACCACTTTTGATTATGCGGGCCTTCTTGGAGTAAAGTACGACTGATTGTAAGCGAATCATTCATTGCGTGAGAGCAGAAAACTTTGGGTTAATATGAGACTGGCTTGCTAAATAATTAAGGGGGGCCTCTTATCAGTAGCTTCAAAAAAAAGATGTTTTCCCTTACTTTTTTTCTAGGCGAAAAAAGCGATACACAGGAATAATCTTTTGCTTTTATTTGAAAGCATGATTGAAGAGTAATAAACAATTTTTTAACATAAATAAAAAACAAAATGGCGGACATATGAGGGATCTCGCACAGCTTCTCGTTGCGCGCTACTAAGACGGCGTGGCGTGTAAGATTGCCCTGTCTAGGAATCGGAAGGAAGATATTGGCTTATTCAGAAGGTTTTCCCGCATATAATAGACTACTCTTGTATAAAAATATGAAAAAATGAAAAAGCTTTTTTTTTTTCGCTTTTTTTCAAAAAGGTGTTAAATAGCATTAAAAACTGAATTTTTTTTTGTATTTTGTTAGTTAATTAGTTGCGTATTTTAATTATCTTTATATAGATTATCGGTTTGAAACGATAACTTTTTTTTAAATCTTACAAAAACATGGTTTTGAGAAAACGTGTTTCAAAATTTTCAGAAGGTAGACAGTATACTCACACGAGGGACGGTACACAGGCCTGTAACTTCGAAATCACTTTGAATTCCGCTATACAATTTTGAGGGCATATAAGGGCTCCTATGATATATCTATCGATTGCAGTAAAAAAATCGATTTTTTAAGCCAACTGGTCCTAAAAACCGCGAAAATACTGAGTTTGCCACATTGAAGTTCCGAAATTCTGACGCTAAGAGGTTGAAAGTTTTAAATTTGTAGTTAACCCCGTCCGGTACCATAAGTAATTGGTAGAATTGTAATTAGTTCTTGAAAAAAAAAAAAAAAAAGTTTGAAATGATGTTAGTAAACGTTCGTTTAATAACTGTTACTTACTGCTCGGTTTTTCAACTTCGTTTTTGAGGTTAAAGGCTTGGATAGTTGGTTGCACTTAATGCGGGCTTTCTAAAATCAGTGGTGTCCTCTGTTTAGTTAGATTGGATCCAGTTTTCAAGATAACGATATTTGAAGGTTTCGGTTGCGGCCGCTGAGAATTCATTTTAAAAACCACCAATACAATGTTTTAAATGGAGGGACATTTGATTCTTAATATATACCTATGTATATGGTAATATTAGATGCAAAGAACTATTCACATTTTTTTAGTTTTTGTAATTTTTTATTATTTTTGTTTTTTACATTTCAATTATTTGCTTAAATAAATTTGAGCCAATTTTAACTTTTTGTAAATAAGTCCCACAGGTTTAAAAAACTCCGCTGAAACATTGCACAGGTCTGATTATCAGTATAACCTCAGTTATGCCAGAAAATTTTCAACATCGAATCACTTTAACATAGATATATGCAACTCAAACAGAACCGAATGTTCAAGTGTGAAGCTACCGTGTGATAATGTTTTTTAATTTCGGCAGGCCCGTGAGAAATTTCCAAATAACGTTGTCTCGAAGACTGGAGCCAATCTGACAAAACTGGTGACGCCAATTAATTTAAAAGATACCGATTATGTAAGATCAACTATCAAAATCTTTTGGACCTCCACGGTGTTATTGATTGTTCGGAGAAATACCGTTAATCCCGAAAAATTCCGAAAAATCCCGAGCTCCTAGCAACCTCCAAATACTAAATTTTTAAAATAATAAGGGTTTGACTGCCTTAACACACGGCTGTAGGTGCACGACATACGAGCATTATAGCAAATCAAATAAATAAACTAAACTGATTGCGAAAGTGTATTTACATTAAATTATTATTTTTGCATTTTATTTATTTAGGATTTTCCTCTTATTTATTTTATTATTCTGCTCGTTGTGCGTCAGCTGAAATAGTTATATTGCTGATTTACATTTTCTATGGTGTGGATATACGTGTATGTATGTACATACATACATTTATTTATACACGTGTGTGTGTGTGTGTATGTACATGCGTTGAAAGCTTTCTACAAGCCCAAGTGCATTAAATACACATTTTTTATTTTCATCTTTTATATGTATGGATTAGTACATACATGTGTACATTTGTACACCGTAGATTTATCAACTGCATCAAATTGTCACTGATAAAAGATTTAATTACCGCAACAATAATTTATTTATACGATATTCGATGCCTCAATGAGCGCCACTGATAAATGAAATGAAAATTGTATGAGTACATACGTACCTACACATGCACTTACTATGTATGTATATACTCGTATGTATTTATGTATATTTGAAAATTAGCGCGCCATCCTCGCAGGCGTGGGCATATTTGCGTTTGTTTACTGATGTGGAGCTTTAATTATCACTAGCGAATTGAGAAATCCACTCGCATAACTACATTTCATTCATTCATACATATATACATACATACGTATATTAGTTTGTTTATACAGCCGTTGAAAAATACTTAAGAACAATACCCATCCCTCCACATTTGAGCTTAATAAAATCACTTAAGCGTTTTGAGTATTAGGTATTATTTTAAATGGTGTTTTATGTTTTTATTTTAAAGGTTTTTAATAGGTTTTCTTTTTTTAATTCATTTTAATTTAAAAAATAATTAATCTGTAAGAGAAACATAACGTACAAAAGTTAATACAATGCGAGAAAAGTACTTAAGAACGAAGCAAAATAATAGTTAAATCATAAAAAACGCAGGCGAAATGGAAAATTTTGCAATAACAATTTTGTTGAAATCACTTTTTGCTTTATTATTGCTGCGCAGTTTGCATTGACATTATTAAGCCTCTACAACGTTCAACTAGAATGGATTCCCAGGCTGTCTTGGTCCTTTCAAATAACTGATCCAGCTTTGTGATATTCTGCATGCTGAGCGCTTTATTTACGCCGTTCTAAAGATGTCTATTGGAATTAAGTTGGCACTCGAAGATGCGCAATCCAGAACAGTGATCAAATTGGCTTCGGAAAACGTTTTTGCCACACGAGAAGTGTGCTTCGGATCATTATTTTGACCGCATCTACGAGTATATTGCCCTCAATACGATTAATTGGCCCGACACCGCCCCACGAAAACCAGCTCCACACCATTTTTGACCTGCTTTATGATTGGTGAGACGAACTTGGGGTCAAATGCTGCCGCTCGTACTTCCTACCTTCTAGACCAAACTATTTTCGTTTAATTTGATTTTGAGTTCAATATATAGGGTGGGCCATGTAAAATTTGCTTTTTGAATCGGCAATAAAAAAAAAACTAATCAATATTTTTTCAAACTTTTATTTTTATTTTGAAGATTGAACATTGTCATTTGTGAATGAAAAATAATATCGTTCAAATGACTGCCACGACTGGCTTTACAGTAGGCCATTCGATCAACCCAATTTTTAAGCACATTTTCGATTGTTTGGGCTCCAATTTCATGAATGGCAACTTCGATTTCGTGTTTTAAAGCATCAATCGTCTCTGGATGGTTCGCATAGCATTTGTCCTTAACGGTTCCCCACAAAAAATAGTCCAACGGGCTTAAATCACAGCTCCGAGGCGGCCAATTGATTCGGAATTCAAAAACGGTAGCCAAAAGTTCGAGTGTAACTTTGGCAGTGTGACAAGTTGCACCATCCTGTTGAAACCAAATGTCGTCCATGACATCCTCTTCAATTTTTGGAAATAAAAACTCGTTGAGCATGTCGCGGTAACGCTCGCCATTTAGTGTAACCGCGGAAGAAGAAGAAGACTCACCACTTTGGAAATAGGTTTTCAACATTTCCCAATTTCGTTCAAGCGTCCCATTTCGTAAATGTCAAACCTTTAAGTAAATTATTAACATATTTGACATGTCATTTGTGTTACCATTCTCAGAAAAATAGGTGGTTCAAAAAGCAAACGCTATATGGCCCACCCTGTACATATGTGCGCTCGAGCAAACTCAATTCATCGTTGTCGTTACGATGATGTTAGTAATTTTAGCTTTTTCCGTGGCTGTCAACCGTGAGGCTCTGCTTTCCGATGCTTGCTTTTTCGATTGATGTCAGCAGCACTCTTTCTGAGATCCTGTTTTGACAATCTAAGGGAATCGTTTTCTGCTGCTTCATACTCACAAAATATTTCAAATGCTTTGAAAAACCATTGCTTCTTAAGCGTTTAATTGTGTTGAAATAGCACTGTAGCATAATACAGTCTTTCGCAGAGCTGAATTTTTGCCCTTTCGACATTATTGAATCGTTTCCACTAAAGTTAAATGTTGTAGGAATACTCCAGATACTTTAATTTCTACTTACTTACCGTCTGTCACATAAGAGCGTGGCCACTGTTACACGTAGATAAAAAATCAGAGCGTCCTGTTTCTGTTTCTACGACATAGAGGGCACCTCAGTCCTTCATGCTTTTTGTAAAAAGTCAGCTGTCTGTCAAATTTAGTCTTCAATTGAGTGGTTTTTTGAAATGAGTGCTCTTTACGTTTCTCGGTTTGAGGCAATTTTTCTATGTTTGCATGAAAAAGGACCCAAATTAGCGCAAACTGCTGCTGCGAAATATATGGGAAAGTCGAAGCAGTTCGTTAGCAAGTGGATAAATCACTATAAAAAGGTCGGTAACGTTGATGATTTTCCTGATCGCGGAAGTGCAAGCAAAGTATCAAAAAAAGACGAAAAAAGATACTCGCATTGTTCTCGAAAGATCCAACTTTGACTTTACGTGGAGCTGGATGCTGAAAAAATGAATAAAATATATCAAAAGGCTTTGTTACCATCTGCTAAGCAATGGTATATCAAGAAAAATGAAAGCTGGAAAGGACTACGATCCGAAACATCGGAGTCGGCGTGTAGCGAGTGGAAGGCGCGAAGCGAAGTTGTCACTTTAGGTTGGCCATCTCAGTCACCGTATGCAAGTCCCATAGAAAATGTGTGGGCTCTGATGAAAATGCAGCTTCGCAGACGCAAGCCATGTAATTTGGATCAACTTTCTCGACAAATTCGGAAAATTTGGAGGTCTTTTCCGGTAGAATATGTAGAAAAACTAGTGGAAAGTATGCCCCGACGGTGCCAGGCCATAATTGACAATGCAGGAGATTGGACTTGCTACTGAGGTATTTGCATGTATTGACTACCAAATTATCAATAAATTTGCGAATTTTCGAAAAATCAATTCTTGTTATTATTTAACAGTGATTACGCTCTTACGTAACAGGCTGCACAAGTTACAATATAAAAAATAAAAAAACAATTCACAAAATTTTGGACGAAGACCAAATCGTTCTTAAATATATTTCTCATAAAATTTCAGTGCTCCTACCAAAACGCAAAAAATCAATGTGAACCCTTTAAGAGAAATATATACCGGAACGCATTTCAATGAATGGGAAACAGCAAATATTTCCAAGCGCAAAAAGTATCGTAACGGCACCGTACTCGATAAAAAAAGATGCGCCTACATGGTTGCCAAAGCATCGGTCTTAAGTATTTTTCAACGGCTGTATACACATATTTACAAGTGCATGAGTTTAGATGCGCAATTTATGCAATGCATTTGTGGAATTTCATTTAAAATTTGTACCTATGTACATACATCCATTTACTTACACAAATTGTTGTGTTTACTTGCCCGCATTGGCTGAGTGAATGGAATTGATCAGCGTTTGAACTTTCCACAAATTGCATAAATGTGTGTCATAAACTGTGATTAACCAGCGTAACTAAAAGCATAAATGTGTAGTTGCATGCACGCATGTGTATGTATTATATGTATGCATGTTTGAATGTATGTAAATACGCACTTACCGCATGTAATCACATAGGAATTATGAATAAATGAATATAATTGCTGTAGTACAAGGAGAGGCATGTCTAAATGCATGCAAAAACACATTCATACATGTGAGTAATTTAATGGAATCCTTTTAGCCTCAATGGACTTGTTTTCCATATTTCTGGATGTGTATGGACGTATGTATGTATGCATGCAAGTAAGTCCGGAATATTAACGAATCTCTTATTCCCATAAGAGCAATCCAGGTACACATATAGGTACGTATGTTTGTATTGTATATATTTACGTAAATAGAGTATATCTTCTTCCTTTACTTATTTCAGAATATATTTAAATAAACACTTGAGCAATATTTGTAAATTACAAAACACGAAGGTCCTTTTCACTTGTTTCAAGTATCCGACGCCTAGTAAAATCTTCAACCAGCCTCTCAGCCACTAAAGTTCTACAGTGTAGCAAAGAGGATGAGAAAACTCTAATCACGAGATTTTTTAACATTTTATGGGCAAATGATTTCGATTTTGTTAAAGAATAAAAGTCAGTTGCGTCCCTGATAGTTGCAATATTTCTGGTAAAATGAAGAGCCATGCGGTATACCGACATGAAAGGGGTTCATGAGAAATCCATTTCTGACGGTTTCACAATGCATGCCCTTTTTATTATCCCCATCAGGATGGCACGCATTTGAGTATAATTGAGTATAATAATGGGCAGCTTAAAGGAGTCTCTTTAGAGGGAGGACATTCCGCCCTATTTGTGGTATTTGGCAGGTGGGTTGGTGCGTGACTACCATTCGGAATTCAGAGAGAACGTAAGTTCAAATCTCTGTGAAAGATCAAAACGAAGAAAAAAGTTTTTTCTAATAGCGGTCGCCCCTCGGCAGGCAATGGCAAACCTCCGAATGAATTTCTGCCATGAAAAAGCTCTTCATAAAAAATATTTGCCGTTAGGAGTCGGCTTGAAACTGTAGGTCCCTCCATTTTTGGAACAACATCAAAGACGCTCGCAAATAAGGGCATAATTATGAGGTAGACTAATGATTTAAAATGTTTTACGAAAGCATTACTTCTGAATTTTTATTTCATATACCCGTATATTATGACATATAGAGCTCAGGTTGATATTTTAAACGTTATTAATAGTTTTTCGAGACAAAGTAATTCATAAATATGAAAATTTAATTTGGCGACCAAAAAATATGTTTCTCCCTCCTTTGCGAGATATGATATAGATTAGATTAAATTAGACAAATTAGGGTTGGACAAGCCCAAGCACTCTGTCAGGAAGACCATTGTACTACACTCGGATAGATTACAGTGGAAGAAATAGAGCAACGGGATAGCTACAGTATGGATGGTAAGACGAAGAAATTGGTTGGAGGTCACTCTTCCGCGAATCTTTTGGAAACATTGATGAATCTTAAAAGATCCGGAAGAGGAAGAGTGTGCACTTAATCCATGCTCAGAATATCCCACTCAATAGCTTAAGTCTGATTCTAAAGAACTCCGGACAGCTATAGAATGCGCTGCAGTGTCCTCATTTTCACGACAAGACAGGCATATATGGTCGTCAATGATTCCCGTGGTAGCGATATGCTGACCACAGGCTTGGTGCCCTGTGATTACACCTACCACTACCTCAGGACCTTTCTACTAAGTTTCAGGAGAAAGGACGCTAATTTCCTGTTCGGTTCTTTCACAAAGTACTTAGCTACTCTGTAGGAGGCAAACTCAAACCAGCATCTGTGGGGAGACCTCATGAAGTCATCAATCCATAGTTCAACCGATGCAGAATTGAGCCCTCGGAAGTGTTCAGGGCCCAGTGGTGTGCCTGCAGAGCCTTCGTTAGCCAGTTTATCAGCCAACTCATTCCCTGTAGTATCGCAGTGTCCGGGCACCCAAATAAGACAAACTTTGTTGTGTTTTGCAATACTGTTCAGTTTTGTCCTATATTCACCGACCAGTTTCGAAAAGTAGTATGGGTTAGCAAGGGCTCTCAGTGTAGCTTGACTTTCGCTACAAATTCTAGTAGTACACGGGGTAGGCAATTTTTCTCAATTAGCCAGTATGCTACAGTGAAGTTGGCATAGACTTCAGTTAAGAATACCGTAAGCATTTGTCCTGCAGCGTAGGAGTACATTGTGTCTTCGTCTAAGTAAATACCATACAGATTCGCTACCACCGATGGTTTTGGATCCGTCGGTGCACAAAGTGTACTAAAATCCCGTTAAGTGGACGTATGTAAGAAAAAAAAAACTATATTTTAAAATATTATTTAAACCCGAATATTTTATCTTGAAAACGGTTAATATTTGGACACCTTGTCATATAACCAAATGAATGACAAACGGCTTAAACAATAATGTCCTTAAGAAGCCACGATGGCTTTCCCGGCAACAATGAATGGTTACGTGCATACAAAATTGCGCTACTTCCCATCAGTTGATCTGATTATCATATGGCTTAACTAGAATAAAGGACCACGTTTAATAGTTTCTTATCAAATACACCTACACAAGTAAAATTTAAAATTTAAATTTATTGCGACATTATCCTGGATGGTTTGCATGGTCAAGTTTAATTGCACGGTTGAATGAATAAGTTTCCTTCATGGTACGTATGTATGTGTGCATGCATGTATGTACATGCACAAGTTCTGTAATTAAAACCAAAATTGTATGTCTTCTATCTTAATTTAAATCTTGGCAACTTTTGCTGAAAATTATGCTTCAGATTAATTGCGCTATTAAAATAAGTTGCAGATAACTAAGATTTTGATACTGCAAACGTACACACATACATACAAGATATATGTATGTAGGTGAGCTTAATAAAGTTAGTTCAAGGTAATTGCATGTTTATGTGTGCGTGTTTGAATGTATGCGCATATGTTTCTAGATGACTTTAAAATTACGAGCAGCTCATTAAGATGTAATTTGCAGAGGTCACATCAAATTTGTGAAATGGTGACTTGTAGTTCAAGGTCTTTAGAGTGAATTGCCAACGGTTGTTACGGAAGTAGAATAATTTAAAATTCTGTTAGTATGCAAATGAAATGTGAAGTTGCTTTTAAATGCATCTATCCAACGCCATACCCACTTGTATGCGCTCATATATAAGTATAGGTATGTGTGTATGTTTGCAGCTATTTATTAGTCTAAAACAATTCAAATCAACACGAATCAATTTATTACACACACATCTGTATCTATGTACATATGTATGTACGGCTCTACGTATTTGATAAGTGATATTTTACAATAATAAAGATGCATTGTATCTGTTTGTACGTTAATTAACACTTCGAGAAAATTCAATTAACATTTGCTTTGTAATTTGATAATGAATATAAGAGAGGCTGCCATTGAATCAGAAAATAAAGCTTTATTCAATATAAAATTTTATTGATAAACTAATGAAAAGTAAAAGCCAGATATGTGTGATTAGTTACTGCTCCAAATAAAGCGAAAGGGGTGAAAGGGAATTTTCGAATGGGTTAAAAATTTTGCTGCGGTGCTTTTTATAAAAATTAAAATTTTTTGTTTTGGAACATTTTTTTTCCACGCGTTTTAATACTCAAAACAATCAAATGTATTTAGAGAGTTCAAGTGGAATTGTTTATTTTATTTATCTTAACGCTAACGGACATAGAATATTTATGTGTTTTCTTTTTTGGCCTCCATAAGGTGAGTTTCCGACCTCGTAAAAGAGGTGTCGCTGCTGATAAAGATCCATTTTTATCTGACGTCAAAAATGTCTGCGTTCGTCCTGAAAAAAAAAAACAGCATTTGCGGTATGTCATGCATTATCTTTTAAAGAAAAGTGCAGCTGAAACGTGTCGTATTTTCCTCAATATTTATTGTTATCACGCTCCATCAAATACAACTTGTAAGGAGTGGTTTCGATGGTTCTAAAGTGGCAATTTCAACGTGAATTATAAATATCGCTAAGGAGCATAGACAAAATTCGAAGTTACTCAACTAATGGGTTTTCCAAACAGAGGTGTTAATTTGGTATTCAAAGAAAAATGTTATTTTTGAATATAAATGATCGGATGTTTATTTCATTATAAAGAGGAAGGTATGCCGTTAATAGTGGAAAATAACATCAGGCAAATGACCTCCACGACCACGCTAACAGGACAATATCTTTTTCATGAAATTTTCCATAACCGAATTGCAAAGTGGCTGCCTTATGTCCTCAATAGTCTCATGAATTCATTCTTTGAGGTCTTGACTCGACCCTGGGCTGTTGGCGTACACTTTCTCTTTCACGTGGTCCCAAAGAAAAAAGTCACAAGGTGTTAAATCACAAGATCTCGGTGGCCAATTGTGATCACCTTTTCGAGAGATAACACGGTCCGGAAAAGATCAAAGGTTTCGATGCTTGTGTGGCACGTAGCGCCGTCTTGTTGAAAATAAACGTTGTCCAGATCAATACCATTCAATTTCGGTCATAAAAAATTGTTAATCATCTCTCGATAGCGCAATCCAAATCAAAATAACACCTGTTATTGGAAAACCCACTATTACAATTATTGGATAAAGACGCATGTCCAACGCTTGATGATATGTCTAAAGAGTTGGATGTTGACAGATCAACCATCGGTAAACGTTTGCACGCAATGGGAATTGTCCAGAAAGCAGGTAACTGGGTGCCACATGAAAAGAAAAGGTTTTCTGCATCCCATCGTCACTGGGCGTCGAAAATGTTGGAGCCTGCCAGATGAACCAGGTCCATCGACAGCGAAAAAAAAATGCATTGTCAAAGGTGTTATCATGTATAATGAATCCCTTAAACCATCATTGGCGATCGTTACCTACTGCAGCTATTGCGTTTGATTCGAGCTCACAAAGAAAAGCTGCCGGAATGGGGCGGTAGAAACAAACTAATTTTGCTGCATGACAACGCCAGGCCACACGTTGCTAAATCGGTCCAGGAATATTTAGAGGAACTGAGTTGGGAAATCTGACCCCATCCGACGTATTCCCCAGACATTGCATCTTCGGATTACCATCTGTTCTCAGCAATAGAGAGAGGTTCACTTGAAGTGCCTAGGTTTAAGTCTCCGTGCATGAACATCAAATAATATAAAACGTTTTTTCTAATAGCGGTCGCCTCTTGGCAGGTGAAACTCTCAGAGTGTATTTCTGCAATGAAAAAGCTCCTCATAAAAATCCATTGAACGTTCGGAGTCGGCTTAAAACTGTAGGTCCGTTCATTTTTGGATCAATATCAAGACGCACACCACAAATAGGAGAGGGAGCTCGGCCGAAAACCAAAAGGAAGTGTGGGCGCCAATTATTAATATTTTTAATAAACCTTTGAATTTACGATTTTTGGCTGAGTGCTTCCTACTTCACATAGTGAAGAAATTTGTTTTCTATGGGAACTATTCTGTAAATTATTCAGAAAGGATTATATTTAATTAAACGACCTAACCCGTAGGCGGATTGCGGACTCAAGTCGTGGCTGGTAAAAATGAGTAAGAAGAAAAAATTACAAAAAAAAAAATACGTAGCAACTGAACAATTTTAACGTTTTTAATACATATATTTATTATGAAGCGTTCTCGACGTCTCTGTCTCCATTTCTAATATCAATTCTCATTCTAAATAGATAGATTATTTTAAGTATAAAAGAAAGACTTAACCAAATGTTAAGTAGTTATTTATTCGGCTATAAAAATGCCGCTTTTCAAATCAAATAATATTTCCTTTTTAACATGCCTACGCCACCCACGTTTCTATTATTGCTAACACAAATTCAAGAATCTCTCTTTTCAAATTTGAAGCTGCATTCCATACAACCAAATACATATGAGCTACTGGTAAACTGCCGCACACCCAACAGGCGGTTGTGGGTGTCATAAGAAAATATGCGATAAGAGATTGAAAAAAAAAATGCTTTTTCGAAATTTCCATTTTACATTCATTCATAATCTCACTCGCAAACCAACATTCATACAAGCTACGTGTATTAACAAACATGTACAACTACACTGACAAGTGACAATGATAAATGACGCAACTGAAGTTACATATAACAAATACTCAACCATCTTAGGATACCTGTACGCCTTAGAATACCTGAAGCAAAACAAGAAAATAATCAAAAATATTAATAATTTAAGAAGCAAAACAAATCTTGGCTTGGGTATTTTTGGTGCTGAGTATTTATAACTGGCAGAATTTATATCTGGAGTATACAATATTTCAAGTATATAGCCTTTGCACTTGAATGTTCTGCCTTATAACAAATAAATACCAATGAAACCGGAATTCACACGCTAAAGGCGCTAATTAAATTTTTTTTTTAATTTCGCGCAGCAATAACCCAATATTTTTCTTCATTTTCATCTCTTCATTTAAATTCCCAATATCACAAAGATTTTTCACATCAACACATTTCTTTCTGTTTACGTCAAATTTTATGCTTTCAAAATGCCATACTGCGAACAGATTAGTTGTAATCGTCTGATATGAACTGGTAAATGTCGATGTTACCGAGAACAATTAATCGTATAGAAATACACTTTGCCTTAAAAACGCTCAGAATACTAAATGAGTCAACACAAAGTGACTCTACTGGACACATAGCAATGCTTCAATACACAAATCAAAGTGTGCTAGAGCCATGAGTATTAGGCGCAGCTGGGAAGCACTGCCACAAGCGACTAGTTTGCCAGTCCTAGTGCCATCTAATTAATTTTCATTTTTATCGACCGGATACGCACTTACAGAGCTGTTCTTCGTTCAACTGAAAAAAGGCGGCACAGTGGCCATGCTACAGGGTGTTCGATTTAGCGTTTTGAATTTGAACTGTACCAAGAATTTAGGTTTAGGTTATACATTTACGAAATAGGTAGGTTTTTGTGCTTAAATAAAGTTGGAAAAATATTAAAGTTGAATATCCGAAACCGAAAACTAAACCCAAAAAGCTAAAATCCGCATAATCAGATAAATCAATTCGCCGCCTAGAAGCAGAATTGCCTCTATTAGATTACTTTTGATGGGGCGCCATTAACGAATAATGGTTGAGTGTGCCAGTCACAAGCTGTCACAAGTGATGTATTCTAGAACTGCCATATTAAATAATAAAGCATGTCGAAGGAAGAAGCAATTACTCAGCATTTAGTGGCATGCACTTCGAAGAACGAATGTTGCATCACCATTTTTAACTGCAAGAAGCTTTGCATTTAATTTACTCTATTTTTGATACGGACAAATGCGTCTAGCTGGATTGAGGGATTTAGTTCGATATATCGAAATTTAGCCGAAAGTGTGCAGACATTATTACAGACCGAATCCTTAGCCCATAAAAAACTGAGCGAAGAAAAATGCGCAAAAGTCCTGACTTTTTTGTCTTTAATTCGTCGGTGAAATTTACGTAATGAGTTTTATCAGATTTAGATTCAGTATACGCCGTTTGCCCATTTCAAAAGCAATTTTAGGATTCCGTAACTGAAGAAGTCTTCGCCCTATTGGTGAAAACTTGCAGTTTTGAATCGTCAAGAAAAATTTTCAATTTGTGGATGCAGTGAAATCTTCCATCGGAGTGTCTAGCACGTCGCTAAAGAAGTGTGTTCCATAAGGAAAACAAATTCGTCCCTATTCGCCAATAGGTGCGAATTGAGTGCTTGGTTTAATGGCAGCAGCTCATATGTATGTAGTAGATTATTCTTTTCCAATCTCATCAAATTTTATTTAGCAATCATTTAGGTCTGCTCAGCGCAATCTTCTTCGGCTATCGAGGAGCTTATTCTTGAAAACAGAATATTATAAATAGTCTTAAAAGGTTTTCCGGCTAATCTTCCCTTCTTCACCATTGGAATAGGTACCTGCATACCCATTCCACTCCACGATTTCTATAATTTTATCAATATTTTCGGCTATTGACTTAAGAATCGCGCCTTATCATCGCCTCCATATTAATACATTGATAGTCAAGGGGGTTTGATGAAAAATTTCAACGGATCCCAAGCAGGTTTATTGTTAGAAAGACCTGCGAAAGTAGTATTTGTATATGGTATTGATTTCTGGTGTCGCACGAAAGAGTTTGGATGTCACAATTATGTGTACAACTCTGTCGAGGGCTTTCGAAATATCTATGTAATCACAACCGACTTGACTCCCTTTACAAAAGGCAGCGAAGGCACGTTTGAGCTGCCTTTGACAAATCGATGTTGGCTACGACCACTAATTGAGAAAGAAAGTTTTCAACGCTCTCGGAAATTTTAAAAATCTTGGAAATCATTTAGAAGAACGTCAGATGCTCGCAATTTAAATATTAAAAGTAAGTGTTAGCGGCTCAATCAAATAACCGGCAAAAGTCCGTCTGTATTTCTTTGTTTAGAAGATTTTAGTGATAAAATGTACAATTGTTGGCGTATGCCGCGCTGTTAGTTCTGCCTTCTCCAAACTAGATAAAGAGGCAAAGCGAATGGGTTTGGTGGTGAGCGAGGACAAAACGAAGTACCTCCTGTCTTCAAACAAACAGTCGGCGTACTCGCGTATCGGCACCCACGTCACTGTAGACAGTTATAATTTCGAGGTTGTAAAAGACTTCGTTTATTTAGGAACCAGCATTAACACCGATAACAATGTTAGCCTTGAAATCCAACGTAGAATCTCTCTTGCCAACAAGTGCTACTTTGGACTAAGTAGGCAACTAAGCAGTAAAGTCCTCTTTCGACGAACAAAACTAACACTCTACAAGACTCTCATCATGCCCGTCCTAACGTACAGCGCAGAAGCTTGGACGATGACAACATCCGATCAAGCGACGCTTGGAGTGATGTAGATATGTATGTACATACAATAATAAAATATGTATACTTTTTTCATTTTAGAACCAATAAGTCTTGAAGTCTAGAAAAATCATAAAAACGAAAAAATATGCATAAACACTTGAAAGAAGGCAATGGTTTGAATTCAAAAAGTTCCATTCCAAGTCATTGACGACTGTTTCATAAGAATTTCATGCAAAAGAGCCGCAAAACCATTAAAACACAAAAATTTAGCTCAATATCTGATATTTTCAACTTTCAATGCCATTGTCCAATTTCCTTGTCAATCAAGAGTTCCTACCAAATTACTATTACGAATATTTTCTCGCTTTTAATTGCTGTAGACACTTTGGAAAACGCTGCAACAATAGCAGCACGCAGCTGATGTATTTGTGACACAAACAATATAATTGCAAATGTATATGTATATGTATGCATGTACGTAAGTGCATCAGTAAATTGAGTCGGAAGCTGGGTTCAACTGAGTCGAAAACAATTAATACATAAATAAATATGTAGTTATGCATGTAAATATGTAGTATTTGCATTTGTTTGTGGTTGCAGTCATTGCACAGTTGCAAATGGCAACCGAATGATGAGCGAGTGAGTCTGAAGACACATGCTGGCTTTTATGTTCATACGTACAATGTATTCAAGTACAAGTATATATGCACACCTGTGTGAGCAATAATAGCAGCGCATCATATTGTAAATTTTTGATTATTTAATACTATTTTATTTAATTTTTCATACATATATTTTTTTAAATGCTTCAAACTGAGTAGAAAATTAAATAAACTCAAGAAATTAGCATCAAAATTGCGCACTTTCCAATCAAAACTTTTGGGTGGGAGTCCATTCAATTTTGATACAATAAAGTGCAAATTTCAAGTCGTGGTCTTGCTCTTTAATATAAAGAAATTTTGGCATTCAGTACAAGGCAGAAAATACATAATACTAAATATCAAAGCGAGTTTTGAGCCACATTTAACTAGGTATAAGCATTTTTCTAGAAATTTCTAATAAAAAGTTCTAATTTTCATAAAAATTTTTAGCCACACAATTTTAACTTAAGTATGTATATGATTTTTGTTGTAGTATGAACTACATTTGTATAAAAAATTAAATGAAAAACAAATAAATAATCAAAGTATTATTGTTATAAAGGGTGGTTAAGTTTTAAGGGCCGGTGTTGACTTTGAATAGAATACAATATTTTTAGGAAATTATTATCTTTTCTCTTTATTATGATAACATTGGTATGGCTGAATTACGCATGGAACAAAATATCGGCCAAATGGCCGCCGCGGCCTCGGCGGCACACATCCACCCGATGGTCCAAATTTTCGATGCCGCTGAGGCATAATTGAGGTTTTATGCCGTTAATGTGCCGAATTATCTCATCCTTTAGCTCTTGAATTGTTGCTGGCTTATCGACGTACACCTTTTCTTTCAAATAACCCCAAAGAAAGAAGTCCAACGGTGTCGTTGACGTTTAGGTGTGCTTCACATTCAACATCGGCCCTTGAAATGTAACCACCCTTTATATAGCGCTGCTATTACTGAGAACAAGAGCTGTACTTATATGTACTTAGATGGTTCTATAGTATTGTAGAAATGCAAGAGTTTGTGAATGAATTGCATGTGTAGACACTCTCGATATACAATACATATACCCTGCAGGAAAATCCACTTGTATCTAGCACTGTAACGAATTATTCGCGTACTTTCTCTTTTCATGTTAAGGTTTTTGTTGTAACAGCATAAACATCCCCCATACATGTACTGGGAATGCTGCTGGAGTGACTGTCCTCGACCGGACATAAATCCGGGTTGTTCCTGCAACTTAGAACCGCCTGTCGTGGGAACGTTTCCCTTTTCATAAAAGAAACTGATGAATTTTACAAGACAAATTTCTAGAAAGAATCAGTAGTTCCAGCGCTGCCTATCTTTTTGCAGAGCTCACAACTAAGGTTAAGTTCAACAATGAAAAATAAAAATATATTCTAGCCCATGCTGCTGGTCTCGTAATAGTCAATAGTTTAGTGCACAATCAGTTGATTCTATGTAGATTCGATTTGGAACCAATTTCAGTTTTTGTGTTTTTGTAAAACTATTTTATTTATTTATATGAATTCTAATTAAATTTAAGTATTTAGATAATTAAATGTTTTAATCAAATATGATACAATAACTTTTTATTTATTGAGTTCGAAAAACCACCATATCTTGCAGCACTTTTGGAAGAAGTAACTTATTGCCGCTGAGTCATGAGTTACCTTACCTATATCGTCACGATGATTATAGCAGTCTTGGAATTTGCGGACTGTTTGCATATAATTTCTTACTTGGACAGTGTTAAACGTTGAAAACAAATGTCGCTACTGGCAATGTGAGTAACGAAATGATAAAAAAAAATCATACTGATTCTGAACCATGGTTGAGAGAATACAAACGGTTGCTCATATTGCGGTACCGCTACTAGTTTCTCAGTAAATTTTATAGTTTCAGCTGTTAAGCTGATGTGATTGGAAAGCTTTGTTGCCAATTTGTTTATTATTTTCCTTTTTTAAATTAACTTAAACTTACTTCTAATTTGCTCACAACGGACTCAATTCGGGGTCTAAGTAACATCGCTGTGCCTGCGATGCGAGTGCCAAACTTCACCTAACCTAACCTTCTTTTAATGTTTTCTTCAAATCATCGCGTTTTTGACATCTTCTTTCCTAGTTCTCGCACACAACAAATCTGTAATGACGTCAAAGTTACACCCTCTTTTAACTTCAGTGCACGCAATTTTTTATTCCTTCATTCCTCTTTCTGAACAAGAAATGGGTTAGATTACTTCAGATTTTCCGTGCAGGGTATATATGTACGTATGTGCATTTATTTCAGCTCATAGTTATGTACGTTTGAACATATGTTTGTACGGCTCTTGCTAGATAACACATACTTACATTTATATGAGTGCGCTTACTCCTACAGAAATGTCAATTGTGTCAGCGTCGTTAGAAGAAATGCCCAAATAGCACTTCAACTCCCACATACTTCCACCTCCACATACACACTCGCTTCACTCTCTTAAAATGCCTTGGATTGTCAATGCCATTTGGTGAGGTGTATGTTACAATACCGTTTCAAATGTCATTTTTAACCAGTTAAAGAAAAAAATTTAAAACAAAATTTGGTTCTGCTGTATGAGTGTTATTTAATGTGATTAATATTATATTTTTTAAATCAAGAAATAATTTTAAAATATTTGTTTAGTTTTCCAAGAAAGATACATTTTTTTTTTAACCAAAGCACCCAAATATTCACAAATTTTTAAACGCGTTTTCGATTTAAGCGAATCTGCAAAAAAGCAATAGAAAAGCTCTGTCTACAAAAAAGCGTTCATTCTTATGTAAAAATTTATATTTGATGCTTAATGCTCCTACTAGAAGTTAACGGAACCTATGTAGGCCTTAACACACTCTATATGGTTTATTTTCTCATTTCTGTATAATCAAAATAAATTTTGTGGGTGCAAGATACCTGACAATTAAAGTAAACTTGTTTATTTGGCGAAGCTTTCACAAAAAAAAAAACATTTTTTATTTACAATTACTGATTTCTTTATATATGTATACTGAACTACAATCCACCTAATACGTAGACACACAATTTGTATGAATTAAATCTCGAGCGCTGCGGTAGTGGCTCAATTTCGTACAGTCAATATTTATTTTAATATTTGGACCTCAAAGCTACTTAGTTTGCTAATTTTCTACAAAAATATTATTTCTTAGGTACCCAACTCAAATCCAGGGATGCAAGTATTTTGGAAATTGTAGTGAATTTTTTCGAGAACTGATTTTTTTGTTGCTCAAGCCAAACGAGAAGTGAATTGAAAAGATAAATGAAAAAAATCATAATTAATAAAATTAATTAGTTAATGAAATATATAATCATAAAATAATTCTTTGTTGAAAATTTAATTATAATATAATATTGCAATTATAAGTTGTAGAGCTCTTAACGTGCAACATTTTTGGTTCTTTTAATTTCTTTAAAAAACTTTTTCGTGATTTTTTAGCGTAAAATATACTAAAAAAAAATATTTGAGAAAAAATACGGAAATAAAAAACTGATTAAATAAATATTTTTTTGGCGCTTTATTTTGATAAAAATTAAAACACAAAAATGTTTTTGGTCGCATTTTGGAAATTGTAGTAAATTTTATTGAAAATTGGTTTATTTGTTGGCTTGATTAATTGAGAAGTAAATTTAAAAAATCAAAAATAAGTAATAATTCATATAATTAATAAAATTAATAATAATAAGGTAATAAAATAACTTAATGTTGAAAATTTAATTTAAAATATAATTATGAGTTAGGGAGTTTTTAAAGTGAAATATCATATTTTCGGTTCTTCATAACATTTTTACAAAACTTGTTCGTACTTTTTTATCATAAAATACACTGAAAAAATTTATTGGAGAAAAAAATATTCAAGTAAAAAAGTAATCAAAAAAATATTTGGAGTTGTTGAAAAAAATGTGAAAAAAAATTTCTTGTCATATTTAAAAAAAATTTAAAAAATTTTGTTTGGCCATATTTCAAAAAAAACAAAATTGAAAAAAATTATGAAAAAATTTATGTTTTTAATTTAATTTTTTTTAATGATTTGGGATACTTTTAAACTTTTTTTTCGGAAAAAATTTTATTTTCTTTTAACAATTTTTTTTTTAAGCAATTTTGTTTTTGAATTTTCAGGAACTACTGAGAAGAGTCTCAGCTCTTAATAAACATAATAAGAAAAAAATCTGCCTGCAAAATCAAAGTTTTAATTTTTTATCAAATTGCATGAAAAATATATTGATTTATTTATTAATTAACGGAAATTCGCTGCAATGCACGCAGATAGAAATCATTTTCTGTTTGTTTCCAACAAATAAACATGCAACAGCTGTATGTTTAGCATGGAAGCATGGAAATTTATTTGCAAATCAGAATTAAGCTGACTACTTACTCAATTCAGGAGATAGGCTACTAAACAAATTAAAAAATAAGAAAATATTAAAAAAGAAACAGGCCAAATTATATAAAAATTTAAATACTCAAAGAATTAAATTATAAAAAATGTCCAAATGACTCTTGTTTAATTTTTGGTGCATACCCCTCCCAGTCCAATGTTTAGCGCATCGTACACTTGAATCGCGATTTTCTCAAAGCACCATTTTTTCAAAGGGAGTTCAATTAAAGTGACGTCACTAGAGCGTTTTTCTGATTTGAATATACAAATTTCCATCGGAAATAGACAAGTACAGAGCAATAACAAAACACAAACCCACCATTCAAATGAGCAAATCGCTGGAAAAAAGAAGTCAGCTGCTCTAGCAATCTTCATATCTCAAACAAATTTTTCAAAGCACAATTATAAATATGCAGCCGCCATTTCTTTTACATTGCTTTAAAAACAAAATCGGTTTTATTTAAATCGTTAATATTTACATTAAACAAACGTTTTTAGAAATTCTTATTTAATTCATTGGGTTGCAGAATATTGGATTACCTGCCGTTTTGTCCTTGAAAGTCGCAATTTTTTTACAAATTTTTCTTAATTTGATCTCAAGTTGATCTAAATTATTTGAAAAAAAAAACTCATATGAAACTACATTTACGATTAATATTGTTTGCATAATTATATTAAAAAATTGTATTGCACATATGTTTGTGGAACTGGCTCATTTTGATCCTTATTTTTTAAAATCTGAAAATTATTTAGTGAGCAGGGTCGATGGACGGTTAAAATGTACCATAAAATGTTTCCGGAAAAATTGCAGGTACTCTCAGACGAAAGCCGTATGCGATTGACGACAAAAGTACAGCATTGATTTGTTTCTTGTCTTTTTGTTTTCATCTAATTTTTTCGCACAGGGTTATTATAGATAACCACACATTAATTTCAGCTTATATATTTAATATAATGGTTTTGAGTTTTTAAGCCTTGTTTATGTATTTCGACGATGACTTCCGCAATCCACTCCTAACAATTCAATATCAATTTGATTAATTACTGACTACAGCCTCTAAATGTGTACATCTGCTTCCCGAATCGCCTAATGAATGACAATTATTTACGCTCATAATGTGATAAGGAAAACGCCCCCAAACGAAGAGGCGAAATAAAAATTTCGAAATGATTTTTTAAGTGTTGTTTAAATAGCGGAAATTCGTAAGATTAAATCACCGGCAATTATGCGGCATGACGAGACGGGTGCCACAAACCCAGCAAGCGAGGGGTGCGCATATTGGCTTTGCCAATGACAATGACAATGGTATTGGTAGTGGCAGCGGCTAAACCTTGTGGCATGACGTTCGGTCGTTCGCTGTATCAGCCGTTAAGTCAAATGCTGATCGTTGCATTTGAAGTTCAACCAACCGTGCCAAGCCAACCCAAACTGAGCGCTGAGTGGTGGCAGCAAACCATAACGTTTTTGGGAAAATATTTGGCAAAGTTTTGAAAGTTCTATTCGACTGTCATGCCACGTGGCTGTACAAATGTGCGCGGACAGACATTTATTTTAATTGTTATCAACAAACGACATTTAAATGCAAATAACTTATAAAAGTAGCGGCAATTGAAATGACGCCTTTGTGCGCGCCCTCTAAATATATACATACACACATACAAGTACTAAGCTGGTGTTCAAATCAGCCAACTCACGCAAACTACCATCAACAACAGGCAACCACCTCAGCCACCCATTCAATTAATGCTATATTATTATTGTTGGACTCGAACCCCTATTTTGTAAATGTATTTCCTTAATTATATATATTTATTTGTTTGTGTGTGTGCGTTTGTATGTATTGCGTTTTGCTGTATTTAACTTTTCTATTATTTTGCTTTTTATTTAATTTGCAGATTGCTGTGCTTGCGCATCTACGACATGGTATGAAGGAGCCGACGAACAACTTGGACGATATTGTAAGTACGAACAATAAAAACAAACATTTGTTATTTAAATAAATGTACATACCTTCATACATATCATTGCCTGCGTATGCGAGTACAATCATCAAGGCATTCCTAGTCTCACATTTCTAGACAAGTACACAAACAATAAGTTATAAATTTATCCAAAACCGCATGCCTCACCCTGTATATGCATAAATACGCGCGATTACAATACGTTTTCGTCAACAATGCTAAGCAAAAATAAAATGAAGAACGTACGTACGAAAAAAAGGTATCCCATGCAACATTAGAACAATTGAAATGGGGCAGGATCAAGTTGAAAGTTTACTCGAACAAGAGAAGCAGGGGGTAATGGGGTTGGAAAAATTAAATAAAAGCATAAATAGAATTTAATGAAATGGCCAAGAGAAGGGCGCTTGCTTATGCAGGCTAGTCACAGCTTAATTTTTGTTTGGCTCGGCCTCGCGCAATACCACCACATGCACACACATCCACACCAACGTACATAAATTTCAATTCAAATATGTACATGTGCGTGTATGTGTGTTTACTTTGACTTGCTTTACTAGTGAGCGACAAGCAAGGAAGCAATGCAAAAAAAAAATATTTGAATAAAAAACTTTTGCCGCGAAAACAAATGAAAATTCTACGCCACGTTAGCTGGTGGCATGCTTGAGGAATGAGCGCAGCTAAGTTTCATCGTGCCATGGCATGCAGATGACAATTATTCCAATGTCTCAAACTCAGCGCCCCCTATTCGTATATATGTATACACATACGCATTAAGTTTTATGGCGGGTAGACCAAGGCAGCACGTCCAAGCACCATCGCTAACCACCCTGCATTCATCGAACTAACCAGCCATCAAGGCAGGCAAGCAAGCAAGCAAACAGGCAGCCCTTCAGCTAAGCAATTGCATAGCTTTCTTACATATACAAAACACATACATACAGACATAGTTCTTTTGCTAACTAGGCAGCTAACAAGTCAGCTTAGTCAGCTAGACGCTCACGCTACGCTGTTGAAATTGTGTTATGCAAACCACCGAAAGTCTCAGCGGACATAATTTCTCAAATGCTGCCTGGGCTGCTCACTGTGTCCTCTACAAAGGCGCGGTTATGGTTGAATGCGCCAGTGCAGAATACTCTGGGGCACTGTTGCATGTGTGTTTGTTTCAGTTTTCCTAACTTACAGTAGATAGGAGGATATTTTTTTGTTGCTAAGTTGGCGTTACAAGAAAAGAAATATTACATGGAAAGTATTTTAAATATTTTAAACTTGTTGCATTAAATTGGATCTTAGGGTGGAATTGGATGTGTTGGGGGTGTATTGTATATTAATACGGGATAAATTTGACGTATTTTTACTGGAATAGAAACCAATACCATTTATTTTCAATATGAGCATTAATTTTTATTTTTTAATTTAATTTTCTTGATACACACATATTTTTTACCTGTGAATTTTTGAAATGTCCAAAGATATTTTGCTCATACATATATTGCTTATAGTATAAATTTAAGTAGGCGAATAAAATTACAAATGAAATAAAACTACCAAATAAAGAATTACAAATATTTTTCCCCTAATATATAAGGCTCCTTTTACATGATATTGGGACGATTCCATA
>JAYXIM010002908.1:0-94264 GCA_037575425.1 Anastrepha fraterculus
ATGTGTGTATGCATACGCACCCCGGTTATGGTTTTTTTTTGCAGCATTGACACCACCATGCATATCATTTTCACGCGGAGAGGTGAGTAGAATCGGCACTCAAATAAAAAATGCAATGAGCCATGTACAAAAACACCATGCCACACATGCCACACTACGGTATAGGAACTTTTGCTGCTGCTGCTTGTGCTAAGTATGTGTGTGTGTGTGTATGTGCATGCATATGTATACTGCCTCAAAATTACTGTCTCCTATTGCAGCAAATGTTGTTGTAGTCGTTCTCTTTATTGTTGAAGTTAAAGTGTCTGTTGTACATGTAGCTGGCGCTTGCCGGTACGCCGCTGCCAACTTAAAGCAATGTGATAGAAATGTTAGACTCACTGGCAGGTGAGGTTTGCCGCGCCAAATGGACGATGGCAGCATGGCGAAATGTAACAGCAGTCGCAACCGCAACGAACACTGTTGGCACTGCAATGGCGCATGCCGCACAAACACATTTCAACTGCAAAAATGTTGGTACGTGTGGCATGAGAGAGTAAAAAAAATGCGCACAATTTTTTTACGGCTAGTTTTTTTTGCAATTTTTTTGTTTGTTGAAAACTGGGAGTGTTTCCGTGAACACGGAATGGGCACTATATACGCAGAATGCCACGAAAATGGGAAAAAGTAGACAATTTTAATACATTTGTAAATTTACATACACACGTACGTATGTATGCAGATGCATATTTTTATGCTGGTGTAATTAAGTTCTGCATACTTACATACATATATGGAATACATGTGCATGTGTATGTGTGCATGTATTAATGTGCGCAAACAAACAAATTTGAATTTATATTTCCACAGTCGCATCAGCATTGCCTGACTCACCAGCAGCAGACACTCTCGCCACTCACCATTCAGCGCTTTCCACTTGCCACTTGCCACTTGCCGTTTACTAATGTGCCACGCTAGTAATTAAATCAGTCTGGAATTTTAATTTTTAATGGCATTCAAAAAGAAATTGCTGCTAATGCTTCGTGACATGTTGGAGACGGGAAAAGAAGTGAAACGCGAACGAGAAGAGACAGTCAGTCAGCAGAGTCACAATACTGTGGTAGAATTGTACGATCGCAAGTACTCGCAGACCCTTACAAAATGCTTTTAATTTTCACCTACTAAACTTAAGAATAATAATAATAAAAGTCTTCCAAAATTTATTTGCGGCAATAATATGCCATTTTATCGCATAGCGCCACTGTGAAGCTCCAACTGGAAAACAAACAAACAAAAAAACACAAATACCAAACAAATATTCGTACACTACAATTTGGTGCAGACGAAAAGAGCAAAATTTAAAAACAAAAAATTTAAAACAAAAACCAAAAAAAAGGCCACGTGAAATGGGCACGAAAAATGAGGAAGACATGAAAAAGCTTTTATCTATAAGATGTCTGTATTAAACAGAACTTAACTACCGTGGGCCAAATGCAGACCGACAAGCAAGCAACTAGCACATAAGTATGCACATACATACAGAAGATATAGGCGACTAAACTTGGTACAGTAGTTGCTGTAGCGTAGCGGATGGATGCTCACTGTTAGCACCCAGACAACCAGCTTGCGCAGCCATCGCAACCGTCTCTGCCCGCCCAGTAAGCTACAATATACGAGTGGCAAGCCTTTATCTATACACATACCTACATTCATATATATGTACTCATACATACATACTTTGATACATATTTGCCAACTAACTTGTGATGCTAGTCTTTAGCTGCTTCTCTGATTCGATTTCTAGCGTCAAGGGTAAGTCTAGGGAGGCGAGCTTGGGTGCTGAATACCCTATTCGCTATTGTTTGAGGTGCTGACAAGTTCCATAATTCCAAGCTTTACGCTCGCATACATCTAAGGGCTCGTTGCTGTTATTAAGAAGAGTTTGCATATAATGGATTTTCACTTTTTCTGCCATTGATACCTCGTTGTTGTTGCTCAGCTCTAATATGTGAACATTGCGGTTTAATTGAAGGTAATCGTATGGCAGCACAGATCATAGAAATTGTGAAAGTTCACAATCAAAATGGTGAATTATTATGGTTCGAAAATGTCATGAGTATTTTCCGAACGAACCAACAACTAGCTGGTTAGGTTAAACTTAAAATGGCCGAAACTTCATCTTAAAATGCTTAACTGTCTGCTTGGTTACAACAGATCCACTACCAGCGTCCTTACAGGTGTTATAACGAGTCACTGCACTATTGGCACCCTAGACAATAGAATGGGCGTACCTCACAATGACTTCTGCAGAAGTTGAGAAGATGAAGAACAATTTGAGTCGGGTACAAACTTGTCTGTGTGAATGCCCTGCCCTTGAAAGAAGCTGCGCCAAATATCTTACTGACCTCCAGGCCATGTACCATGTAGGTCTCTCACAACTTCATGCGGAGTGGCTACCACCGTCTCTTAACCTAACCTAGACCAAATTTCAAGTGAGAAAAAGCAATTACTTATTTAAAATTTTGCTCAGTGATTACTTTCCACACAAAGTTTATGTGATTCTGGTCAAGTTGGTTAAGAGCGAATGTATTCTGTTAACAAAAATATGCTTACGCCTATCATTCTATTTTTTTATCCCACTCTTTTCACGTAGGTGTAGCCAATAAAATTCTTCGCTACATACATAGACGAAATTTTACCAGAACTCAATTAGAAGTAGATTAATTTACAATTTAATTAAAAGAATACCTGGCCGGACTCCTTTGCCACTCAGAGGGTTAATAAAAATACACCTTAATCTTGTACATAAAAAAATAGAAAGTCGTAAAAATATCATCAAAAACTGAACTCATCCCCCACTAACAGTTTTTGTCTATGCCAATGCGCGTGACTAAAGGCATACATACATAGCCACGTCTGATCTTACTTTGGTGGTAGCGATAGCTATTAGCCATCTTATTGTTGTTGGCGCTGTTACTAATGTTAATGCTGTTCAAGCGGTTGTTACCATTTTTGCCGCTTCGCTATCGCTGCGTTAGGCATGCTTGCATACCCACACACATACATATATACGTATATGTATATAGCTGATGACGACTAATTAGTTTTAAGTTCTTTAGTGCCTTCGAACAAAGAACCTGTAAAGGCCGACACTCATCGCTAACTGTCTGCCACAGCTGTTGCTGTTCGCTGTTCGTTGTTGGTTGTTGACTGTTGATGTTGCTGCTGCTGTTGCCGCAAATGGAGCGTTTTTATAGTGGCTGCATAAAAAGTAGTACACACGTACATACAAACATTTGTAAAAACATTAGTATGTAGCGCATGCCGTTCCTTTTTTAACTCTTTTGTTTCTTCTTCTTATTATTATTCTTATGCTTCTTTTTTTCATTATTATTATGTCAGCTATAATAATTGTTGCCTCCCCATAATAGAAAATCTCTTGAATTATGCGCCAAGTAAGTTTCCTAAATAGACGCCTTTTTTGCTTTGTTGTATGAAATTTAAGGAGGAAAAAAATGTGAAAATGTTAAAAACATGTGAAAATAAATATAAAACAAGTAAAACCACAACACTCGCTATAAAATAAAATTTTTTTTTTGTGCACTACAAAACAAACCTTAGATTACTTATCTGCAGTAAAAACTAATGCCACAGCCGTTAGTTCCGAGTGAGCAGTGACCACAGCAACAACAAGTACAAACAGAAAAGGTACAACTAAAAACGGCAGCAATTTTGGGTTAGTGCCATTCTTGTTGTTGTTCTTCTGCAATATCTCCACTAGTATTGTGGTCCAAAAGTTGTCTCACATTTGTTGTGTAGTTTTCACATTTTATGTACATATTTGTTGCCTTCATTTCTCAGGTATTGATGTGGCCGCATTTTTGGCTAGTGAAAATTGGTTAAAATTATTTTGGGCGTAAAGTTAATGTGCTGCGCTGGCAATTTCGTTGATGCGCCCGACAAGTAGGTTGCTTGCTAGTTGCCGACAACTTATTTGATGATCTCACAAGCTGTATATGTATGTATATGAGTGTGTGTGTGTGTATGTTTGTTTGAATGAATTTGTATTCCTTGGTTAGTTGAAGGTTACATTTTGGGTTTAATTGAGTTGGATGTTTAAGGTCGCATGCATTTGTAGTCAGTTGAGTATGTGTAAGTATGCATATATGCACATATTAACTCACATGTAAGTATACGTACGTACGTTTATGTATTGTCAAAATCTCACACTAATATAAGTACTCTAAAGTAGATTTTTCCACGTCCCGGCGAGCGTAAGGTTAATATTTATTACATTGAGCGTAAGCTGGGTGTAACAAACCCATATATTGAGCTAGATATTTTAATGTGTTCATAATATTTTTATATGTTTTTATTTACTAGTACAATTGTAATAACCCAAGAACTGATTGGGAAGGAAAAATAAAGCAAACAAATATTTTTAAATCTTTATTTATGAAATTAACAAAAATATTTTCTTTCATTTAAACAAAGTGTAACACTTAGTATTATAATTTTATAAAAAAAAGAAACTAAAAAAAAACAAAACGAATAGCTTTTACTTCTAGCTTATAAAATTAGGAAACATATGAGATCAAAACTTTTACTATATAGTTATTCAGAGTTCTCGTAATCATCTTCAGTTTGAGCGCAATCTTGACACGTGAAAACAGCATGTTCCATACATAAATAGCGATTGCATTTATAACAAGTGTGTTTAGTCTTGCGATCTTTTTTAGTAGGGCATATTTGACATCTCCTGATAGGCTTAGGAACTTTATTTGGAGGTCGTTGTGAGTGTGAGGGTTCATCCACTTGGTCCAGAATTCGTTTGCGAAGCTCTCGGGGTAAATGCTGATTTTCCTTTCTGTTTTGTAAATGTTCTGAAACCAATCCAATACCCAGGTCTCTAAGAAAATTTCGGCGTGACAAATTGCTACTATTATTGGACTTGTAAACTATTATGCTATTTATACCAGCCATGTTCAAAACTGCATAGAAAATCACCATTGGCCAGCGCTTTGTATTTCGCGAAACATCGTAGTTGGTGCACAGCTCATCTACAACATCAACGCCTCCCTTGGTCTGATTATAAAAAATAATCATTTCTGGTTTTTGTGTGCCATTAGTATCAGCAACAACGCTATCATCGTGATGTAATGTTGACATCAACAAAACAACCTTGTTTTTTTTGGCACATGGGACAATAAAGATATATCCTTTTGAAATCCAAACACTGTGCTGGGGATCTCTCGGTTACGCGTTTGGAGCATCTGACTTGGAATCTCGGGCTTATTTTTTCGAACAGTGCCTGTGCTTGTCAAACGATGTTCTTTCAATAAGTGTAACATCAACGGATAACTGGTAAACCAGTTATCAAAGGTGACATTGCGATTGGTTTTGGAAATTGGAGCCACAAGTCTGTCCACAACATCATAAGCTTTGTTACTGAGAGCGTATGGGCCTGTTGGTTGTTTTCCTGGGTAAATTTCAAGATTGATGACGTAAAACGACTTTGCATCAACCAAGGCATATATTTTCAAGCCATATTTGTTTGGCTTATTGGGCATATACTGGCGAAAACTGCAACGGCCTCGAAACGATGGAAGTTGTTCATCTATAGTTGTATACTCAGATGGTGTATAAACAATTTGGCAATTTGCTACGAACTTCTCGAAAAAAGAACGAATGGCAGCCAAATTATCAGTAGCTTTTCTTTCGCTCCGAGTATTCTTATCATCAAACCGTAAACAGTTTTGAATAAATTGAAATCTCTTCAAAGTCATCGTTGTCCTAAAAATCTCAACCCCTGATCCATCACTTATCCACAGATCCTTCAAATTCAGCTTATTTGCTTTGAACTGTCCTGCAAGATACAAGAGACCGATAAAAGCCTTTAATTCTGACGATGACAAGTCTGCCATGATATATTTCTTTACGTGACTATTTTCACAAGCAGTTCTCTTCAGATTTATTTGACTATTTGTATGTAACAATATTTCTTGCAAAATCTCATCAGTAAGAAAGAGTTTCCAACATTCAACAGCTGTCTTTGCATTTTTGCCAATATCTTTTACGCCCTGCCTTTCCCTTATAATGTTTTCTGATCTCGTACGCACGTTAGACCTTTCTGGTACACTAAACCACTTTGTACCATTCTTTCCAGTAAAATATGGTCTGTTATCATTGCTTTCACGTTCTTCAGATCCCTCAGCTTCGTTTTCTTCCTCATTCGGTAATCCTACCTCTTGTTCCGAATCACTTTCAGAGCTTCTTTGGCCAACATTATCAATTTCGAAGTCACTACCAGAATCATCACAAGAATCATCCTGATCAGCTGCTTCGAAAACCCTCAATAATCTTCTTTGGGTTTCTTCGTATGACATATTAATTATTTAGCTGAAAAAAAAAAATAAAAACTAAAATATAACGAATATAAAACAAAAAGTATTTACTCGAATTTGTAACACGAAGCGTAAGGTGGGTGAAACTTACCCGGCCGCAACTTTGACAACATCTAAACACCTCGCCAGTCGGCGGTCAACTGCGGCATGAAACACAACGAATGCCTACCTCCCCCCGCGCAGCTACTCAGACGCACAACTTATTTTGACGTACGGAATAGAAAATATCAAACGGTTTATTACAGGCTGGGTGAATTTCACCCAACCTTACGCTCGCCGGGTTAAAGTTCGGTTCATTCATGCATAAAGATTGTACCCAAGATGTAGTAGTGCTCTCTAATTTTTAGGGCACACAGGTAATAAAAGCGAATAAAACTACTACACATTTAAATGTATACTAGAAGTACCTGCCCGTACAAGATTTGCGTCTGCAATCCTCATTAATTGATGAAATTCACTGGGAAGCGAATTACTGAGCCTGCTCGATAAGAAATCGAAAAATTCGTTAGAGCTTAAAATAGAAAATCATATTAAGGGGGAAGTCTACTGTGAATTTTTCAAAAAATCGATTTTTTTTTATTAGCTTAAAAAATACTTTGAACCCTCTTAAATAAGGTACAATATGTGTTACAGCTGGCTAAATTTTTCTTCGTTGAAATTTCGACCTTTTCCCGAAGCGCTCCAAAGCGCGTACCTGCTAATACTGAAACTTTAAACGCATTTTTCTCGAAACTAAGTTTTTGTATACGGTGTACACGATATCTCGAGTTCTGATAAATGAATCAGCTTAAAAATTTAATTATATATTCTCTGTAATAGTGTCTCTCGTCTGACATAGGATTTTTTTGATATCGTTATTTGTTAAATTGTTATAAACAATAGTAACATCAATTTTAGGCAAAAAAAAAGAAAAAATTTCAAGAATTTTTTTTTCAACGCCAAAATTTTTTATCGACATAATCCTACGTCAGACGAGAGTCAATACTATGTATATGATAACAATATTTTGTTTTTTTGTTTTAGATCACCGAAACGTAAGATTTCATGTACACCGTTTAGGCACCTAAGAAAAGCGGACCTGCGCTTGCAGAAGTGCCACAGCGGCCATTTTGAATGTTTTGACTTAAAATTTTTTTTCAAAAACTTAAATATATAATAAAGATAAGAGTTTAAATAGATTTTATGTACGAGCAATATTTTGTTAGAAATAAAATCCGGAAAATAAGCCTGTTTTTCCCCTTGTCACAGTAGACTTCCCCCTTAAGCAATAATTATGCATACTTCGCACAATCTTAGAAAACTTCGCATACAATCTTATATGGAAATCAGTTGTTCTTAAAGAAATAATAAAATGATACTTACAATTTTCTTGTTTTCATTATTATAATAATATAAGAATATGCCTTACATGCAAATCATTGGCATCATGCATGTAAAGGGTTTTCCAATAACAGGTGTTATTTTGAATAGCCCCCTATTTCGGTAGATGTCACTTTTGAAGTTGTCATTTTTTGATATTTGACAAGTAGAAACTGCGCCATTAATAAAAATGGAACGATGCACGCTTAAACAACGCATTGAAATTATTAAAATTCACTATGAAAATGGTGGAAATTTTGCAGATACGGTTCGTTAAACTCGAACATTTTTGAGTCATCGTGAAGCACCTTGTCGGACCGCAAAACGTTTTTTATAAGCCAACATTTTCGCCACTTTGTTTCAGATTACTTTTTAAAATGTTCAAATACCCCCATTTATTCGTCGTCAGTTGAATGAATTCTAACTGACCTATACCACTTGCCGCCATACTACACCAAACCATAAATACACCACCGCCGTGTTTGACTGGACCAACAAGATTTTGTTTCTTAAGAGCAGTGCCTAATTTGCGTCAAACAATTTGACGGCTTTATATACCTAAAATACAAAATTTTTTTTTCGTTTTGAAAAAATTACTTCTTTCCAAAACTCTGGAGAAAGTTTAGTAGCAATTTCAATGCGCTTTCGTTTACTCACAAGTGAAAAAAAACGGCTTTCTTCGAGCGACTCTATTATGGTATCCAGCTTTACGTAAAACTGTAAACGTTTCCGCACAAATATGTTTTTATAAATATTTGGTTCAAAAACAAGTTAAATCTCTTTGTAAGTTAAACGCACACTTTATGAGCTATGTGTATGTCCGCCGCGGCTACGAGTTACATGGCCCACTCGATCAGTTCAATATTGGACTACTTTTTCCAATAAATCTGGCCATATGTCATCAATGGTGGCTTAAATATTGCATGAAATCGATTGTTAAGCGCGTTGTATAACTGCATGTCAAGTTGCGTCGTCTTGAGAGAACCAAATGTCGTCGATGTTTAGCTTATTAATTTTTAGATACCTATGATTTTGAAGCACCGATATGCCATCAGTGGTTTATGAACTTCGCGAACAGATTTTAAAATTTTTTTTTTTTGAAGTAAATTTCCGCAATTTGAAAGAGTTCTAGCGTCAAGCTTTTCATGATGACTTGCCAAACCTTACTAAACTGAAATATCAAAACAGTTTGCCAATCTGAGCTGTTATCGATAGTTCTCATGCAGAAATAAAGCACCCGATATGTATTATAAACTAATAAAATTCGTTCAAGATTGCCTCCATTTTTCCCACACCGAATTTTTCTCAAATAAAATTCAAAAAACTTCAGCTCTCAAATACAGAGATTCCAGACCGTTCTCACGAATTGTGAATGTCTCAGTTCACCTTATGATAATTTTTTTTTAATGTAGCTTTACAAGATTAAATTAACTTAAGCAGTGATCTTTTTAAGCACCTAAGTATCTCCAATCAGTCCTGTCGGAAATTGGTTTCCGAGTTACTATCAGACAAGCACAATTTTAAAATACTGAAATAAATCTCCATTGAATAAGTAATTTTACAGTATCGGTGTTCAACAAAAGTGACTGAAGACAGATGTGTGAATTCCAACACTAGTCGTCGTAATATAACTCCTGTAGTAGTGGGTAGTGAGCTACTCGTCCTTTTCTTGACGCGCAGCTGCTGTTTTCCAGTAGAGCGTGGAAATTACCTGCCTCTAGTGGAGCGACAGGTAGCCTAGTATTACTTAAAATGCTCTGTTTTGAGTCATTTTTATGGTACATCTGCTAACTTTAGGTAAGTCTTTAGCATTTTTGGTTCAATTGATAATAAGTTGAATGACTGCAATAACTTGCTGCGAAGGTAGAAATCACAATGACTTCGAAAGGCCACAAACTTGCTATCAGCAATTTTTTTGTGTAAGTGAGGCATTAAAACTCGCTTTGCTTTGTCCATTACTGTCACCCGAATACTTAAGCATAGGTATATGAGCATGTATGTATGTATGTATATGAAATATTATTATATTTTTTCATGGAAACCTCAGTTTTACACACATTCCACTAAGTTGAACCATTTTCAATAACACAACTTTTTGACCCAAATTATCGGGCGGTCAGTGTCCGGCAACTAAAATTTCATAGCCATTAAACATGCTGCCATAATTTATGTATGTATGTACTAAATAGGTATGTATATGTATGTATATTTGTTGATAAGTATGCGCCTACCTCCTGGTCCTTTAATCGCTTTCAATGAAATTTACGACGTTAATAGCTGTAAAATTGTTACGACTAAACTTAAAATTTCCAATTTCCTATGAAAATCAAAAGCTTACGACCCACAAAAGTGTTTTTGCTTTTTTCGGGAAATACCCGCCCCCTATTTTTCTATATGATCAAGCACATAAATAAAGGCGAGACGGTGACCGTCATGAAGGACGGTGAACTGTTGAACAAGCGATTTCGATGACAACATTGAAGCAACTGCTACTTACTGACGTAAATACATATGTATGTACATAGCGACTGCTGCCCGTAAACGGTGTGATGTGTTGTTGTTGTTGTTGTTGTTCATACGGCTAGCGGAACTATTATATTAGAATTGGTGGTGCTGCTATTGTGCTATTGTTAATGCTGCCGCCGATAGCGTATTGTCAATATAGCTGCTTATAAAGTAAAGTAAAGTAAATTGCTTGGAGAATTCCCCAAATTCCCTGGGGCTTGGCCCGCCCCACAATAGAAACAGCAACTGAAACTGTATTGTTTGTGATTATTTATTTGCGAGTGTGAGTGTTGAAGCGCACATTAGGCGCATTAGACCATTGTGTGAGTCTCACAAGTAAAGTGCAGTGGAGCACACCGAGTGGAGGCTACGCCTTTGAACATCTTCACTCCGCCTTCAACCGCCTAGGGATATTTACTGTGCGTTTTGTCGGCCAGCACGACGGGAATTTATCTTTATTACCAGCATGATGAGTATCTATGCTATGCAGGGAAGAAACTTTGTTGATGTGCGTTTATGTACCCTTTAGGAAAAATGTGCAGTACAAAGTAATGTTGACAACCTATGATTTTTCGACATGTCACTCGCCAATCTATCATCCTCACTAGCCGAAGGAACTATAAATTGATGACCATGCAGAACTTCAACGGAAACTCTTCCCTAATCTAAGTGCGTTCAAATTTCGAGCGATCCATACTTCGATGCCGCCTCAGATGGCGATTCGTTCTTATGTGCAGCTTTTTATTGGAAAAAGGTTACTTAGGTTAGTTTAGGATAAATGGTTGCCCTTGCGAAGGGCAAATAATCAAAATTCGTGCGTTTTGACACCATACAGAGGGAGGGGTAAAAGAAGAAGGAAAGGAACCAGACAGGTGGAAGGAGAGGAAGAAGGGGCTTAAGGGCTTGTCATTGCCTATTGAGGGGTGGCTGTGGGTATGTAAAACAGTTTTCTAATTCTCTTTTAATATTTTCAACATAGAACATGTGGCACGCTGTATTATTTCAAACAGTTACGAAATATTTAATCTAACTTAAGTAAATAAAATCGAAGAAAAAATAATTTGCGTTAGTCAAAGTTTATGCGTGAAAAATCGCATATAAACGTGAAATTATAAATTGAATATAGTAATGCTGCATACTCAGTTCCTCATTTCCTCAAAAATTAAATTTTTTAAAGCCACGAAGGAAACAATTTTTAATAAACAGTTTTAAATATTTATATTCATTCTATGATATTAACAAAAGTGTCAAACGAAAGAAAATATTTCCAGCTATTAAATAAAAAAATGTTATTTACTTTTAAACTGCGAAAAAAAGTCCAACTTCTCCGTAAAAAGTTGTATAGTGTTAACTCTCCTCCTATGAAATGAAGTACTCGTATAGCGCAATGAAAGATGTATTCGACGCCAGAAGAGATATGGTTTTAAATTATTTAAACCCTCATATGGATATCTGCACATAGTGAATATTTAGGTGACGTAATAGCATTCATTTTCATCCGTAAAGGGATATGCAGTATTTTCTGGAATAAGCTCATTTAGGAACTAGAGTAATTATCATATCAGTACGATGAATGGGCCACAATAGTGGACGAATACTAAACTAATACGGAGAGAGCTAATACTTCAATCGAGAGGTATCAAAGAATATATCCAAACACACCTTTGGTCTACTTTATTAGGCACCGATTTTGCGGTGTACCGTCAGCGTACTCGTAGGCACATAACCTGGTCGATGCTAAAGGATTTGGTAATCTTCCCTAATAGCATGTGAAACACAGAAAGCCTCCTAGTATATTACCTGGAAGCCAACCTATTATATGAAAGAGTCATGCATCCTTTAGATTAAGCGGATAAGCTAATTTTTGGCATGAATGTATTTAAATGACAGATGGTTTTATCATGAGAATCATTTTTATGTCACAAACAACTTTTTCTGTCATTTTGTGTTTCATGCTCGGAGATTCGAACACTGAGGAATAGTAGTCTCGCATCAACCCATTCAGCTATACCGACCGGCACGAGTTATCTGGAGAGTTATGAGAATACTAGTTTAGTTGCTATGAGCCAAACTGTACCCGACAAGTCGAAAATTTCTGCCCGCCAAACATAAGTTTGCAAATTATAATCAGAACTTTCATAGGTATTGGCAGATACATTTTTTCGACAACGAAACGGCATATCCACAAGGCCATACACTACTAAAATTGCACCATGATCAATTAGCGGAAAGTTAATTTCGCAACTGAGTTCAAATCTAAACTTTTTGGTTCCAAGTAGAGTCGATGATCGTAGTGTAAAGACTTTATCCGACTATTCAGGTAGTGCTTTTCTTGTTATGGTATTATGTATCATAGTTGACCCTATTAGATGCAATAGCAAAAGGCTAATATTATTTGCGAAATTAAAATTTTTCTACTGGATCCGATCGAGAAAGAGACTGTTGAACACTATCTTTGCAAATGTCCCGGTCTCTAGCGGCTAGACGCTTGATGTTCCTTAGTGCGCCTTTCGGGGATTTGCCTGAGGTAGTTCTCCAGCCTAGATCCCGTTTCTCTCCTCTACTACATCAACAGCACTAGGGGGCTGTAGCTGGGTATTTAGGAAAATCCAATGTGTGAGAGGGTCCAAAGAATTACTGCCTGGAGAAGTCTATATATCTGGACACGTACGTGAATCAATTTTTAAACTGATATTTGGTGAAATTATTAAAAATTATTCCCGGCGCAGAGTTTGTAGATTTTCAAGTATAAAAATATTGAATTTCTCAATTGTTTTGGACTACGAAATATTGAAATGGTCATTGAACTTGTGACCAAAAAATGAGTAATAAAAATAATATGTAAAGCCTACAAAATTTATTAAGCTTCAATCAATTTTAAATATTGTTTTCCTTTAAATGTTATAATGATTATTATTTATTTGGATGATATCAAATATCACTTACTTACTTACTTAATTGGCCGTAAGTACCCGCTACCGAGTTACAGCCTGCCGAATAATACCTCACCGTATTTTGCGCGCACCTTTTCAAGTTTCTTAAGCCAGATCATCTTCAGTTTGGTGCTTCCACTGGACACAAGTACGTCCTCTTCCCCGTTGACCGCCAATTACCGTCTCAAACACCTTCTTCGTCGGAGTAGTTCCTTCCGAATGACCATGACCCACCCACCTTAGTCGCTGCAGGTTGGCTCGTTTCACTATGTCAATATCTCTGTTAAGTTCATACAGCTCGTGGTTCATTAGAATGCGATAACCGTCATCTACGCGAGCAGGGCCAAAGATATTACGAAGTACTTTCCTCTCGAAAACTCCAAGAGTGGCTGCATTTGATTGTTTGGTTGTCCAGGCTTCAGCGCCAGAGAGAAGCACCAGGATGATGAGCGCCTTGTAGAGTGTTGTTTTCGTTCGTCGAGAGAGGACTTTACTACTCAATAGCGCACTTAGGTCAAAGTAGCGCCTGTTGGAGATAGGAGTACTTCGTTTCAAATATTTACCTTAGTCAAAACGAACACACTAGCTGCCAAGACCTACGATGCTTATGAAATAAGTTATCCAGCAAACTAATTGCTTTCCCAATCGCAACTGACCACTGACTGACATTTCATAGAATACTTCTAAACCGTCATTCTATTCTAGAAATGTATTTTACTCTTTGTTTGTTTAGTAAATCAAAGATGACAGATTACTAGGTTTGGCCAACCGAAGCAAATTGTGAGAGTTATAGGATATTCGGCAGCATTATTATGAGCTCGCTCAATTCATATGCACTCTTGCGCTTTTCCAATTGGTCGTTGCTCAGACGGCACGAAGTTTTCTTATATCGCCAACACAATCTCAGTTTGTGCCACCCCCTGTCACATCCCCTGTTTCGTCACCAAATCAGCTGATTCCCTCAAAATCGTTAAGACTCAGTTAACGGCCCGATGTTCCATTCTCTCCTGCATACCAAAAAATGTTCCATTGGGTAAGCAAAACGCATTGTAAAGTATATGAAATTCTTCCTCCAATCATTTTTGTTTGCATTAGAAAAAAATGGTGATGACATTTTCAATGGCGGTCCATTATGCTGGCTGTAAATACGCAATAAATCATAACAATCGGTTGAAATTCGTCTCCACACACACTGTGGAACGGTTCAGAATTTTCATTTCATGTTTTTCGCCGCCGAGTTATCGTCGAACGTGGAAAGAAAATAATTGCCATATATGGTGGTGTTCATTATGAATGTTGCCATTGTTCCGCTCATGGATATATGTATGTATGTAGGTATGTACTATGAAATCTCTAAAGAAATAAAAAAAAATCGTCTACTGCACCACACACACGCAATCGACTGCAAAATCCGTAGAAAAACAAAAATTGTTTTCAACTTTCTATCTCTTGCCGTGCGCATGTTGATCTGTTGAATTTCAATCAATTCTTATAATTTGTTGCGTGTTTGCGGTCTGCTTTGGTTTAAAACTAATGGATTTCCCTGCAGGGAAACTTGTGTTATGTTATTGACTTTGAACAGCGTGGGGTGTTTTAACGACAACTGGCGGCAGATGCCCGCCAAGTTTTTGAACCTGTTGTCAGTTTTACGCAAATATGCATAATCTATGTAAACGCGCCGCGAAGCGTTGCTGACAGAAATGTCAGATTAAAAAACTTTGCCTGTATACACACATACATATGTATGTATATTTCGTCAAGATTGATGTGTCTTGTCAACGCCCAATGCTTAACTTCAAATATTTATCCATTCAAGTGTAAAAAAAAAATCGAATTAAAAAAAGCAGATCCCCAAAACAATGCAGCTCACTACATATAAACACATTTTTTTTAATTTGTTTGTTTTCATGCTGCTTTTATTTGTTTGTGCATTGCGTATTTTTACCATCTCAAATGACAAAAACGATAAAAATAAAAATGCTATCCAGTGAAAAATGGGCGCACATGCTGACACAAAAACAAAAACAAAATGCTCTGCACTTTTTTCTATTTATCTTCTGCCAACCACTGTATGCGTTTCCCAGGATCTTACAGCGCACCCTGGATATCCTTTCTGTGCTGTGCTGCGTACAGTCGTCGCTATGCGACACGCTGATCGATCTGTCAACGCTATTATTGAATGCTTGCTGCTGATATTTTACTCATTGTGCTGCCCTATGTCTTCTCGCCTTCTTCATGTCATTTGTTTTATCAGTAGTTCGCTCATGGCATAGCAAGTATTTCTTGTTGGTTTCTTTTTTTTTTTTTTGTGAGTGTTTTTCTTGCCTTGTCGTGTCTAAGTGGAGTTGTGCGCTTATTTCTACTTCACTTCATTTGCTTGACAATTTATTACGGAACAGCAAATATTTTTTATCGTCTTTTCAAAATTATTTTTATTTCTCGAGTAATTTTATATTATTTGGCTGATGAAAATTACTTTTAAATTCACTTTTCCTTTATTGCTGTTTTTTTTTTTTTGCTTTCTGCTTTTGTGCGAATTCTCTTTTCCTTTAG
The DNA here is from genome assembly GCA_037575425.1 of Anastrepha fraterculus. NCBI lineage: Eukaryota > Metazoa > Arthropoda > Insecta > Diptera > Tephritidae > Anastrepha > Anastrepha fraterculus. The sequence continues at coordinate 15,734 of JAYXIM010002908.1, forward strand.
GTAGCAAGGTTAGGTCGTCATCCCCTTTAAAATATATCTGTGTAATATGGACGTATGTATGTATGCGTCTACTTGAATAAGATTTTTTGCTATCAACTTGCTTTGCTTCCTTGCCAATTTGCTCGCATTCACTTCTACCCGCATCCTTATTCCATACTCTATCGAAGCTACTTAATATCTTATTTTCACCTGAATTCACATGAATTTCACGGGAGTATCATTTGAGCGCCTCGAAGCGTATTACTTTTCTATGCATACATTGATTTAAATTATGTAAATTCGCAAAGAAAAGCTCTGCCCCAAACAACCTCACAGGCCCCTCCTCCTTTTTATGCGTTATATACCTACATACATACATACATACAGCTTAGTCTATATTACTTGTTCTAGCTGTAACTGATAGGAAAATCTCCTCACTTTTTTACGAATTCTTGATTCGCTTTTCGATTTGCGTTGCTTTGAAGTACATGCATATGGATATATGTATGTATGTATGTGTGTTCATAATACCTACAGTTTTGCTTATTGACGGAGAATTTTGAACGCAGGTGGTAGTGCTCCCTTAGTAGCTTTATGCTGTGTCATTTACAGCATTCCCAATGGTATTTTTATTAATTCTGATATGATTCGCGTTGCTCTTTGTAAAATACTTCAGTTTATTTCAGAGTTTTATGAAAATTATGCAAAATAAAAAAATACTATCGGAATAGTTGATGGTGAATGAATGAAGGAAATGGAGGAATTCATTTTTGGAGTGTTTGGCCTTTGAAATCAATTTCGAGTCTAATTAGGAAGGTTTGCATCGCAGATGGCAATGGATGTTCAAATTGCTTGAAAAGAACTACGAATGTCGCTAGCTTGCCGAGCTAATAAATTCTGTCTTAATTGTGAAGGCAATAAACTATCCCTGACGCATCTAAATTTTGAATTGCTAATGCTTAACAGCAACAGCATTTTTTAAAGGGAAAACTGTGAATATCGAAGGTGGCGTAAAACTAATCACCCCATCGGAAGATTTATAATTTTTGTGAATGGCGTCGCACGTCAATCCTATTTGACGCTTCTAGAACTAGACAACTGCAGTGTATAGATATCCATCACACAAAATCATTTTTTTTTAATTTAGTAAAGAAGTTATTCAACAACGAAATTGAATGATTAATTTTGCCTTACCTTGTACATACACATACACCCTCCGACTATGTATTTAATTTTTTTTTTTTTTTTTTCGAGTAAAATTAAAAATTTTAAATTTAAAAATAAATTTCAAAATTTATTTACGAACTCCAGTGATACTTGTATGAATAATTATAAACTGAAAATTTTTGAAAAAATTTGATATTTTTTAAAGAGTTATTTAAACTGAAATATCTGCGGTTTTTAACAGTATTATAACTTTTTTTTAATTTCTTAGAATCAAATATGTTTAATTTCATATCTTGTGAGACACTTTTTAATTTTAAAATTTTTTTTTTAATTTTGAGTGGCAGCCAATTCCAAGGCAGCTTGCCTTTGATTGCCGAGGGCAACCGCTATTCGAAAAATGTGTTTTATTATAATTTGGTGTCTCCTCTATAGGTTTCGAGCACGGGTAATCGTTTAGTAATAACGTAACTCATTTGGACAACAGCAAATTTGGCAACTTCAAAAAACCTGATGAAAGCTTCACCATCAGTCGAAAAAAAATTATATTTTGTAATAAGAAAATTTTTAAAATTTTTCTCCAGCGAAGAAGAAATTAGAAATATGAGCAAAAACTCACCCGTGAATGCTCACCTGATGGGTAATGCCACAAATCATGCCTGCGGCTCCTAGGGCATGTTAGTGTTCAACACATTAACCCTTCTGCTATGTTAGGAAAAAATTACACATATAGTGTTTTGGGTCAATTTGACCCACTTATAAAAACTCCACTAATAACACTATTTTATTGAAAGAATTCATATTTTTTTTTATTTGAATCAACTTAAGTGTATGTTAATTGTAGAAAATAGTTGAGATATGTATGTTTTAACGGCAATTTTCACAAACTAAGCTGCTATGTTCCTTGCAAACAAATTTTTGGCACGTACTGCAAACAGCTGGATATTTGTTCGAATTTTTTGTATGATGACAGAAGAAACATCGCTGTCGTTTTTTGGTGGATTCATTTCTGGCAGAAATATTAGAAGTAGACGCTTCTTCTGCAGATTTGGAGTTTTCTTGAATATTTTTTACTATATTCTTAGCAGCGATTCCTCGCGGCAGTCTCTCTCTGCGGACAATATTTGGTTCGATCATTTGCTTTCCCAGCTTTTCAAGAAAAAGTATTCCTTATAAAGCTTGTTGGAGTTCCATGAGGGATTTATCTCTGTCCATATTACGTATGCGTTATATGCCGAAATATCTAACATATTCGAAAAGAGGGCAACTGGCCAACGTTTGGTCTGACGTTTACATGTATAGTTAGCAACCAGCTGATCAAGCGCATCCACACCAGCTTTTGTTTCACTATAGTGAAGTATTATTTCAGGTTTTTTTCTGTCACCCTCATCAACAAGTGGAGAATGGTGAAGGGAGCTCAATGCTCCAACAAATTTATATTTTTTTGGGACGTACGATACAATAGTTACATTATCCGTAAATAAAAATTGGCTTTCTAAAACGTTCCTTTTCTTCATGTCGACAATTTCTCGTGGCAAAAAAAAGCTTATTTTTCCTCACTGTACCGACTAAAGTAATGTTCCTGCGAAGTAGCTGAACGGCGATATTGTACGTCGTAAAAAAGTTATCGCAAGTAATAGTGTGACCTCTGGGAAGGGGTTCTGATAGGGATAGAACAACACGTTCACCTAAAAATATTTGTATAGAGACGGTTTATTTATTTTGTACAAAGGTTTGAGACATACAAAAAGCCAATTTATAATTGCATTACCTTGGTTCCTTTCCGGTTGCGTATTTCTTGCCCGTCCTAAATAAACTTCCATGTTCCTTACTTGCTTTTTGCATCACATAGAGCCCATATTTTTAAGCCGTATTTTGCGGGCTTCGATGGAATGTATTGCCTGAAGATGCAACGACCACGAAAAAGTACTAACTGCTCATCTATTGTTACATTTTCATGTAAGTGATAATATGACCTGAGCTGCCGATTCCATTGATTCTAAATGTTTCTTATTGGTGCTAATTTATCACGCTGTCTTCTCTCATCCCTGTCTGCAGCGGAGTCAAAACGAAGGCATCGTGATATGTTCATAAATCTTTCCAAGCTCATTGTGGCCCGAAAAATTGGTCTGCCATTATTTTCATCCCACAAATGAATTAGACTTTCATTGTGCGATTTGTATACTCCTGCTAAGATTTGCAGTCCTATGTATGCTTCCAATTCTATAAGGTCTATAATTTTCCAATTGTCTCCAAAAAACTGCAATCCTACTGCGCGATAATAAATTACTAACTAAGCAAACAATCGACACTTACTCTTTGCACAGGTGCATAAAACGGGAGTTCCCTTTTTCGAAAAGGCTATAAATTTATCGAGATTATACATATAAACATAGAGCTGTGCAAAATGTACTCGATCTCCGATAACTAGCTTTCTTTGTCTGCGTTTTTGATCGAGTGATGTAATAATAAACGGCAAAATGTTTCAAAATACTAGGTGGGTCAAATTGACCCATCAGCGTAATAAGTGTAATGAAATTACATTTGGCATCCTCCAGCAATATAAAAAACAGATGTTATATTAATTTCCATATTTATCTATTCCTTTTACTGCAGTTAACAAATAGAAGAAGAATCAATACAATACGACTAGACTAACAGGCGAATTTCGATGAGTTTTACCGAAAATTGGGTCAAATTGACCCAAACATAGTAGAAGGGTTAACAAACTAAAACGCTGAGTAAATGCTTGTACTGAAGAAACAACCAATTGTTTCATCTGTGATTCAGTGCTGATGCGTACTCACGGGCTACCTCAGCGCCATATTACTAAAAAGTGATTCAAAAAGAATTCAGATTTTCTTTTCTAAATGAAACACAACAAAGAATGTCGAAATTGTTTTTTTTTATTTCATTATAAAGGGTGATCAATCATGAGGTGCTTTTTTCAATAGTTTAAAAAAAAAAAAAAATTTTTCATTTGAAAGGACATTCTTTGACATTTACTTTTTGAATATGACTTCATTCAAATGTTGGCCGCAACTACGCTTAAGGTGGTCCATTCTGAAGGTCCAATTTTCAATCACTCGTTCGGGCATTTCGACTGGTATGTCGTGAATAACACGCGTAATGTTGGCTTCCAGAGCTTCAATCGTAGCTGGTTTATCAGCATAGACCTTGGACTTCACGAATCCCCAAAGAAAAAAGTGTGTGATATCACAAGATCTTGGTGACCAACTCACAGGTCCTAAACGTGAAATAAGCTGCTCTCCGAAATGACTTCTCAATAAAGTCATTGTTTCACGAGCTGTATGGCAAGTGGCTCCGTCTTGTTGAAACCAAATGTTGTAGAGATCATTAGATTCAATTTCAGGTAGCAAAAAGTCCGATATCATGGTACGGTAGCGAGCACCATTCACAGTTACGTTGCGGCCATCATCATTTTTGAAAAAATATGGACCGATGATTCCACCAGCCCATAAACCACACCAGACCGTTCTTTTCTCTGGGTGTAAAGGTAGCTCTTGAACCTGTTCTGGTTGCTCTTCATCCCAATTACGGCAATTTTGCTTATTGACGTAACCATTGAGCCAGAAATGCGCCTCATCGTTGAACAAAATTTTTCTCGAAAACAGCGGATCTTCTTCAATCTTTTCAAGAGCCCAATCAGCAAAACGGTGACGTGCAGGAAGGTCATTTGGCTTTAGTTCTTGTACGAGCTGTATTTTGTATGCTTTTAAATGAAGATCCTTCCGTAAAATTGACCAAGTTGTTCCATACGACAGTCCAAGTTGCTGAGAACGGTGCCGAATCGATTCATCGCGGTTTTCACGTACACTCTCTGCTACTGCCGCTATATTCTCAATGCTTCTTTGCTGGACGTGGTCTATTCGGTCGAGAATTATCCACCAATGAATATTCGGATTCAAATTTGTTGATGGTATGTCGAATAGTGTTTAAGGCAGGCCGATTATGTTCACCATAATGCGGTCTAAGCGCACGAAAAACATTTGTCACAGAACGCTGATTTTCATAATACAGTTGAACAATTTGTAGACGTTGTTGCGGTGTGAGTCTTTCCATGATGAAATGCCAAACGCTGTTCAACAAATCCACGATGACAGTTTGCCACAACTCGCGCGCGATCTGTAAAAAAAACGCAAATGAAAAAAACTCCTCTTAATTGATCACCCGTTACATACATATGTTTTAGTCGATTTTCTAGTCTACTGCCCGTAACTACACACCACGACTACTCGGGGTAACACAGGATGCACTTTATACATTTTTCCATAACTTTTTGGCATAGTTCGTATGATTTCGACCTCTAGCTCTGCAACATTTTCGAGTTTATTGGAATAAGACCTCAATTTTCTCGTAGACCCAGAGAAAGAAGTCCAAAACGTAAGATCTCGGTGTCCATTCGACCTCGTTGTTTTGTGAGAAAATATGTACTGGGAATTTCGTACGCAATGGAGCCATTGTTTTATGCGCTATGAGGCAAGTGGCACCGTCCTGTTGAAACCACATATTGTTTAAGTCCATGCCATCTGATTCAGGCTATAAAATGTTCATCGTTCATCGTTCGCCATCAACCGTGGCAGTATTACCGGCATCATTTTCCGTTCCATCCATTTGGTGTGACTTCGCCAGCTCAAAAATTATACCAAACTGTGACTAGTTGAGGGTTCATAGGTTTTTTGAATGACTTACGGATTTGCAGTACCGTAAACGGCTAATTGTTGACTCAGACGAATTCCTCAGACCATTTTCATAAAACATGTGGAGCACTTTTACGAGTTGTTCAGCTGAATATCGTTACATGACTAAGTTTGCCAAAGACTTTACCAATTGCCTGGAATAGTAGTAATCCCACATACATATGTAAATGAACCATCTGCATCACTCTTGAAATACCCTACACCATATTTGCTTATTCTTTATAGCTCATCTTCTTCAGGTGTACACTCAGCTTTCGCGTCATTGTCTTTCTCGGAACATAAACGTAAATAAAACTATAAATTAAAAACGAAAGAGTAAAATGCTACAAAAATTATAGCCTATTACTACTAAATTTTGATTTAAGTTCCTTCGTATGTATAAACATACATATGTCGATACACGTGCTATGGAAGTTTATGTGTGTAAATTTTTATCTGTTCTAGCCGCCAACAAAGTCCTGTCAAACAACCTAAAATTTATTATTATTGTTTTATGTATTAATGTTTTAACATATAAACATTAACGCGAACCTTTACTCACATAAGGGGTAATAAAAAAAATATGCATAGTGAAAACAGAAAAATAAACAAGCAACAACAAATACACGCTTGTACAAATATCCATGCACTTTTATTGATATTTGCTTGCCGGCTTTTCTCGGACACAAAACACTTGTTGTTAAGCAAATAAACAGCTAGGGATAAATGCATCAAGTAAAGAGAAAAACCTAAAGCGGCGGTTTTTTATAACAGTATAAAAAGAAAGAAAAACACTTGAAGAAGTGAAGTACCACAAAGGACTTTCTTGATTTTGATAATAAACTGTGGTAATAAAGGTGCCTATTCAAGGTGTAAATATGTACCCAAGTATTTATGCATAAATGTACATATTTAGAAGCATACATACATTAGTACGAAAAAATATAAAAAATGTAGATAATAGGCTTGTATGAAGAATACTCGTATATGCATACATACTAAGGGAGCAGGTAAAGGAAACATTTTAAAATACACTTTATGTTACTTTTAGGAAAATCATCCAGCTCTTTATAGTGAATTTCTGACGAACTTGCAGTTATGTATGAATATTTAATGTTTCATTTGACAACTAGTGAATTTAACGCCGATACGATTCAGCACAACTCAGTTGTACTATTTCCCACCAGTACAGCCAATTCTAAAGTAAATTCCAACTATGTAGCTATTCACTTTTAATTCTAAGTAAATCTTTATTTACATATTATATGCATATGTTTGCATATGTTCATGTGTATGTTTTCCTCCCCAATTCGAATTATACACAAAGCTATGCTGTAGACAGTGTGTGCACAGAGTAAAAAGTAGGAGTACATCTTAAGGGAGACTAACAAAAGTTCGCTCTTCCTGCAGCTATCAGCGGCCTGGAGAGGCTTAGCGATGTTAGTGTTAATTTAATCCCCTGATTACCATACTGATATGGGCAAAAGTTCAACACAAAACAGTCAGGCAGAGTTCGCCTGATGGGAATTGTGGAGTTGAGAGGGTGAATAAAACTCAAGCACATTGCGCGGCTAAGCTGTCACTTGGGTATTTATTTATTGAGTGTTCTTGTTGGTTCGGCGATTTGCGAACGAGGAATTGGAGAATTAGTAAATATTTTATAAAATATGTTATATATATATTTTTCAAGCTGAAAAATAAAATTTATTTTGAAAAATGTGGAGCCTGTGTTTCATATTGAGAATACTACATATCATAGTTTTCGTTAGGCGTGTAAAAACATGACATTCAAGCATTGGATTATCAAGTTTTGTGCGATTTGTGAATTTTAAGAGAGTCATAAAAGAAGTGGGAGAGTCATATATATATAAGTATAGTAGAAAATATAGGAGAAGAAGTCTAGGATCCTCGAGGTTTCACATAATCAAACGTCTTTTATCTTGAAAGAGGGTTTGTACGCACAGGGAACATTAAAAAATACATACATATGTACATATATGAAAATTTACACATGAATACGGAAGAAATAGGGTGGGAAATTAGTGTTCCCAAGGGTGCTATAAAAGTTCAACAACATGCAAAATATTCAACTTCACTTAGAATGCTGAGGATAAAAAATCTTGGTAAAAAATTTTATTTGAAAGTTTTTTTAGAGAATGAAGAATTTACATGAAGAACTTTCTGCTTTAATTGGTCTTTGACAAGAGTATATAGTCACAGAGTTCTTCTTTTTGTTTGGCACGATAACCGCTTACGCGATTTTGGTCGAGTTTAACCCCTTGCCGTGCCATTTAGCTCGATGAAACTCGGGCCCAAGTGTTACGCGTCAACGCGTGGTAAACAGATCAGAATAATATAAACTACTTTGTACCACCAATTATGAGACTAGGGACTAACTCTGGTGGCGAACAGATAGAAACTAACGTTCAATCACGACACAGGCTCGTGATGTTTATGTTTGATCCGACTATCTGTATGCGACCCAGGCTCATGATATTTACGTTTGGCCCGACGATCTATTCGCGAGCCTGGCTCGTCATATTCATGGTTGGACCAAAATTTTCATCACGAGTCAAACTCTTTAAAGCACGGCAAGAGCTTAACATAGCGCGCTGGTCGTTTCTTTCGCGTGCTAACCGGCGCCAGTTGGACACACCAAGTGAAGCCAAGTCCTTCTCTACCTGATCTGCTCAACGCAGAGGAGGCTACCGCCTCTACCTTTGCTATCGCCAACTGGTACCACATCAAATACTTTCAGAGCCGGAGCGTTCATATCAATTCCGACGACATGCCCCAGCCAGACTTTATTCGCTACGCTATGCCGTCGTATAGTTCGTACAGCTCATTGTTCCATAGCCTGCGATACTCTTTTTCTCAAACACCCCAAGGGACGCCATCATCATCGTCCAAGCTTCTGCGTCTTACGATAAGATGGGCATGATGAGAGCTTTAGAAGTGTTAGTTTTGTTCTACTCAATTGTCTACTTAGCCCAAAGTAGCTTTTGTTCGAAAGAGAGGTTCTGCGTTGGATTTCAAGGCTGACATTTTCACTAGGTTCGTTGTAGGAAAAAAATGGAAATGTCAACAAAAATATTAAGGAGTTAGTACAAAAGAAAATTTTCAAAAGATCGCATTTCAAAAAAGTGCAATTAGAGTAAACATTTGCAGAATATTTAGGAAGGCGTACAGTTGGAAAAACGCGAAATAACGCAAGCGTCTCAAACACTCAGAAGGTGCATTTAAACTTAAACGCGTTTTTCTCGAAACAACGTTTAACGAATTGTTCGTAATAACTAAAAATTTTAAAGCTTATTCTACACATGCTCTTATAACAAGAACTACGGTCATTAGTATTTAACCAATACTTGAGCCATTTACGGTGAAAAAAGCTTCAAACATTTTCAAGTCCTCCATTAAAAATTTTTTTTTTTTGGAAACATAGAAGTGTGTTCTATGCTATGATGTGTGTTAAATGCTATGATACTATTTACATTACCCTATTTCCGAGATTTCTTCAAAAACGCAAACATTTCACTCTACATCATTGGATATATCAGCGTACTCTCTCTCAAGCGTACACCTAAGAGGCTGAAAAATTTGTCCGCTTATGGGATGCGTTTGCTTATTTTAGTGTAAGTTAGAAAAGTGTAAGTGTTATAGGAGGATTAAGATGTTATGGGAGGACTGCCCGCTCAAGCGAAAAAAAACTCAAAAAATTTTTAAGGAGTCGTAGTATGTTCTGAAAAAAGTATCCGCTTATGGGAGGTAATTTCTAGCAGTTTCCACTTGAATATTTCATTATGAATATTCAAGTCACATCTTTTGCAGAGCATGCGACAAGAAGAATTAAAAAGATATTTAAAAGCTTTTTAGTGATTAGGAATATTATATTCCCAAAAGTAATCGAAACCATTTTTGCTACATTCAAAACAATTGATTTGAAGATTACTTTGGATTTTGTGCTAAATTTCTGGTACCTTTCAGACATTTTTTGCCTCTACTCCTAACGTGGTTTGACAGAGTGGTCACAGGGATCTGCACACAATCACTTTTAAATACCTTTTGTATCATTACTTCAAGATTTGCGCACTTTCATTGCTGCCTATGATTAAAATAAAAAGCCGAAAGAACCCAAAAAAACCACTAACATCTTGGCATTTTTTCTTTTGTTCCAAAAACCAATAGCAATACAAATTCTGCCGAGTAAATCGTCGTTCGTCTCCTCCATTGACCAGCTATTGTACTTGAGCATGTCTTACGATAATCCTGCGGTTGGTTGTGTGTGCTCTCCGTAAAAACGAATAGATGAATACATAAAAATAAAGAAAATAAAAAAAATAATAGTTTTGCTGGAATGTGTTGAAATCACCAACCTTTAATGGGTAATGCCCTCAAAAGGCTGGAAGCATAATGAACTCGAGAAGTAATAATGAAAATGGCGCACTCAGCCACAACCACAGACACGCCTGTAACCTGATGCCTTGCAAGGAGCCGTTTATCCCTACAACGCTACAGAAAATGTATAAATATCATCATACGCACATTAACAAGTCGAATGTTTTATGATGTTGTTCTATTATCTACTTTCACACGCATGCACTTGTATTTGTTTTTGTACGCGTGCAGCAAAAATTTGTTTCGACGTACACACATACATACATAAGTACTTGTATATACAAATAGAATAACCATACATACAAAAAAAAATATTTTTCTTCTTAAACACCAGCTTGCTTCACAAAATGTTTGCTCAAATCCCATAAGGATAATAATGATTGATATTTGACAGCTAAGGCTTTTGTTGGAAGATTTTTGGTACTTCATGTATCAGTTCTCAATGTTAATTAATTTTTTTCTTGTGTTTCTTTGTTCTCTCTTGCAGTTCGAATATCATATGATTTTGGTTTCACTTGCACGCGCACGGTGTGTGGTAAGTAAATAAATTCTGAATATATTAGTATAAACTTGTTAACACTTTAATAGGTTTGTTCAATAATCTTTAACATGAACATAAAGTCATTATCGGATTAGCATCGACATGTAGAGAAAGTGGAAAAGCATCTGAATTGCATACAATTTCCCACACACATACATACATGTAGATATGTATATGAAGTATTATGTTCTGTATGTACATATGTATGTGTGTACAGTCCCTGCAGGGAAAAATCCTAGTTCTGAACTAGAGCACTACCAGTTCACTTTTTAGCTCAGCCAGTTCGTGGCTAAAATCGCGGAAGCGGTTATCAAGAAGAAGTTCGTGGGCTATCTTTTTCCATCTTAGCAAGTGACATTTTTAACACGTCGATGCCCTACGATGCCAGTTCATATTAGCCAGAAAAATTCTAGTTCAATCATCATCATCATCCATCAGCATTACAGCTCGGGGTGATCTTTGGCTTCCTCAACGATCTTCTTCAATTTAACTCAGTCAAGAGCTTCCATCTTCCAGTTTTTTACTTTTAATTTCTTCAGGTCTTAGGTGATGTTTTGAAGCCATGCCTTTGCCTCTCACGATGTTTCCGTTATAGCTTATTACTTTTTTTTGGGTGATGACGATTCTTCCATACGCACTACGTGACTGGCCCATCGTAGTCGTCGCGCCTAAAAGAATTAACAATTGCATAAGTCAATTAGTTCATTGTTATACCGTTTTCGGTACTCGCCATTGTCATCTCGTATGAGACCCAAATTTTTTCTCAAAATAATGTGTTCGAAGATCTGAAGTCTTTCTGCTTCAGCCAGCATCATTGACCAAATCTCAGCACCGTATGTAAGCACTGGCTTGATATATGGTAAGCTAAGATTTTCTTGAGAGAGGTTTCGATTTGAGCAATTTAATATTAGCATAATAGGTACGGCTGGCTGTTATCAGCCTCCCCTTGATGGTGACACTCATATCGTTGCTGTTGCTCATCAACACACCAAGGCAGTCGAAATTTGACACATTTTCAAAGTTGTATACACCGATTGAGATATTCGACAGTTTTCTTCTTATATTCCAATATGTTCCCGAAATAACCAGTTTTAGACCAGTTAAAGTCTGTCTAATAGAAGCGTTACCGGCAAAATTCAAACTTAGAGTACCTTTATAAAAAATTTAAATGCTGTTGAATAGGCGTATCCTTTTCGCAATGCGCGTTGTGTAATTTTTGTAGTTTTGTGAGAAATTTAGAAAGCGAATGTTGAACTATTTGAACCAGTATTCCCATATATAAACCCTAAAGATCACGTGCAAAATAGTTGAAGAAGTCGAAGACTAAATGTATGCAACAGTATGCCAACTTCCCCGCACGATGCCTATAGAAAAATATTACTCTGAGGAAGCATCATTGATTTGTTTGTGACAAAGCCGAACATATGAAGCTAAAGCAATTTTGAAGAAAAGTGGTCTTAATGTTTCTAAAGACACAAAGACCAGATTAACATACAGAAGACCTCAAATTCTGGAGCAAATTGAAAAACCGCTGCTCTCATTATCAAACATGAAAAATAGACTTGCATTGGCAGGCAATGGCCAAACCTCCGAGTGGATTTCTGCCATGAAAAAGCTTCTCATAAAAAAATATCTGCAGTTTGTGGAACAACCCAAAAAGGGAGTACGCGCCAAATATATATATTAGGGCGGGTCGATTTAAAAAACGCTCATTGCTCTGGGAAAATCGTATTCCAGGTACCAAAAGAAGAAACTTTGCCGAAGGAACCATACCTCTAAAACGAATTCTGATGTCCCCCAATTTTAAAATATCACCATTTTTGGCCTCTACGTGAAAAAATCAGCTAAATGGCTATGTTTTTTCTTTTTTTTTATTTCTTTATAATAATATTTATGATTTATTCATAATAATATCTATTTTTTCTCTTAAGAAATTTATTTAGTCAGAACATATGTAAATGAAAAAATTAATTTAAGTGAGTTATAGAAAAGAAACTAAAAAGTTCGACCTTGGGGGACATCAGAATTCGTTTTAGAGGCATGGTTCCTTCGGCAAAGTTTCTTATTTTGATTCTTATAATATGATTTTTTTGCCTCCCCACAAATGGACCCGGCCTGATATACATATATATAAATTCTATATTATTTTACTCCTTTTCCAATTAGTATGATTTCTTCTATTAGATACCAGTATCTGCACGTGAATGTTTCCATACTAGTTTGGGTTTTCCCTGCTGGGGTATAGTTCCTCTTACAGCTAGGAAATGAAGCGATTTGCTTTTGTTGCATTCGTTGCTTGTAAAACTATTAATGAGACGAAATTTCTTTTTCACACTTTTTCATATCTTCCCATAGTTTCAAAATCTCTATAAAAATAATTAGGATTAAGATATCAATGGCACTTTTATTGATGATATTATTTTGCAAAAAAATTGTGTTTTTATTTATAAATATATATGTATATTTGTTTTTTATTAAGATAATGTTATTTATTGAAATCATCGCAATCACGCGCTTATGGCAATTAACGCTTTTCAATGCAGAACCAATACATTTTAAGTATGAAAATTAATAAAATAACTAAAAAAATGACATTGCAAAAATATTGGGGAAAAAATTTAGTTTTGTTTAAAGTCTGAATATTAATTGCAGCAAAAAATATTCAATTCTCTAATTCCAATTATTGTCCATCGCTAGCTATAAATTCTATCCATCTCTAAGACAATACTCGGATCCCTTCCAGCAAAACTGCTTCGCTTCTAAGGTTAGCCCATGAATTAAATACCATCAACAGTGAATAATGTTATTGAAGCATTTAAAGGTCAAAATTGCAAAGTAATATCCGGATATGTCACAAGTCCATCAAAATAATAGCAAAACTACATGAATTGAACTTGAAATTGCTCCCACATCGAACTAAAAAATGCTCATCGGTAAGAAATTTCGCTCGAGTGAAGAGGTTATCGCTGAAACTGAGGCCTAAAAAGGCAAAAGGTAAATTGTTCTACAAAAGTGGAATATTTAAGCAACGCTGGATTGGTTTCTTTGTTTTTGATAGAAATTATGTTGCTGAGTGAAGCTAATTTTGAACAAATAGAAAAGTGTGCTTGCTAAGCCCGGGACTTTTCAGCCCATGTGTTGCATATGTTCTATACTAGAGTAGACTTTTCTCTATTGATTCGTTTCGACTTTTAAAATAATTTAAAATCGTTATTTATTTTCCGATTCTGAACATTTATAAAGTTTTGAAAACGTAAAGATGTAACGCATGGGCGGTAATGTTGTTCGAAACAAGTTTTTTTTATATTATACAAAGTGTTGCAAAATTAAGCATCGAATTTTGTGTTTGAATAACATTTTTACTAAATAGAAACACGATTTTGAGTGATTGAGATCTTTATTTTGGCCTTTACGCGCTTCACGCATCATGCGCCGGTTTGTATACTACAGCTGTCTAGTTCACAAATATCGAATATGATTGACGCACATTTGCAAAAATTATAAATCTTCCAATGAAGTGAATAATTTTGCGCCACCTTGTATGACCTTACTTTAGAAAAATAGAAATTTTTTGATTTTCAAGTTAAAGTTGCATTTGAAGCCACTAAATCGTATTCGATTAACCTAATATTCGATGTTTAGTACGTTTTTGGTAACCTTATTTTTCTAGAGGATATCTCGAACAATATCAACCATTTCAGTAATAGCCATCACCCTTGTCTGCGTCATGGTTGCTCAATGTATAACTTAGGGTTTTGAGGACTATTGAATGATTTTGAATTATAAATATAAATTGCTCATATACATACATAGGCTAGGCTACTTAACTTGTTGCTTAATCCCTCTAATCAAATAAATAAAGCCATGCGGAAGGATTAAGGGCCAAGTCAGCTTGTCTAATTAATGTACGTGTGTATGTATGAATAATTAATTTCATATTGATTACAAAAAAATTCACAAAAGCCGTTTGAAAATCCAATCATTACTAAGCTATATTTTAAATAAAGACTCTTGTATCTGTTAACTAATACATCAATAATATTTATTCAGGATTTAAATTATATAAACACGATAAAAAGGTTAGTAAATTATTAATAGCGAACACGTGAGCAAACTTCCGTTTTTTTCGAACACATTTAATAATGCAAATTCGAAGCACAAAAAAAAATACTGCAAATTTATTTTCACAAATATTTGTATTGATGTTCAAACACGACACTTGATTACAGCTAAATAAATAATGTAAAAATAATAACAACACGTAAGGAAGTGCTAAATTCGGCTCGCAGCGCACTTTTTGTACCCACGCACATTTTAGTAAAATTTCATTTAAGCTGGTTGTTAATTTTTGAAGCAAAATAAACTCACTCACAATGAGAGTTGTAGTTTGAAACATCAGCTGGCTGGAAGAAAAAAATCAGGCTTAAAATGTGAACAAACGGGCAGGGTGTTCTGTCTAATCTAATGAATATTTATGTATGTTGTATCAAATGAGCTGGGGAGCAACTGTGCATCAACTTTGGGCAATTTTTATTAAGTCATTATCAAGATGCATTGATTTCATTTGCAAGGACTCGATTACAATATGAAAATTTTAAACTTGCGTTGTATATGTTTTTTTTGGTCGGGCATACAAACATATCTTAATCTACTTCTCTCATCATTCTAAGCATTTTTACATCCATACGTACATATGTCTACATTTACCTCGATTTTTTCATGCAGTGGACAAAATTAGAATACCCTGGTGCACAAGTGCGTGGGTATAAAGTTGTATTGCAATCAAAATAGTACGGATTGCAGAATAAATAGTACGGCAATAAAATGCAAATTAATTATTTCTGACCATTAAACAATTAATTTAGCGAAGTTTGTGAAAAACGCGCATTTAATAATAATAATAATAAAATCGTAGCAATCACAGCGCGTGATCAAAAATGCAGAGATGAGCAAATTTGCATAATATTTACATAACGAAATGTTGTTTATTGGAAAATATGAAAGGTGGATACAACGAAAATAAATTGAAAGCGCAAAAAATTAATCGCAATAAAAATACGTGCTTTTTCTGTTTTTAAGTAAAACAAGTGCGCAGAATTATGCTGATCATGAATAAATTTATTTTGTTACTGTATTAGTAAATATGCATACTAATATGTGTGTGTGCGATTGCGTCAGTTGCAGCCGCGTGGCTACAACAACCAGCAATCAGTGATGATATTTCGGATTTAAAAATTGAAGTAAAGATTAAAAAAAAAATTTGTTTTTAGCTGAATTGTACTTTTCATTGCGTGTGACACAAATGTCACCCAATTAGCCTGATAACCCCATAGTTGACTGATTTCATGCCGAAAGCAGTGAATATCGAGTTTTTCTTTTCTTCTTCTGCATTGATTTGTTTTTCCTTTTGCAAATTGGTATTTTTCTCACTGGAAATAACTCGCTTTTGAGCTTATTATTGAACTTTGCTTTTAAAAGCCTCAATTTTATTTTAACTTTCACCAAACGTTTTGTTAAATTGCGAAATATTCATTTTAAATCGAAGAAAATCTCACATAACGAAGCAAACCATTCAAATCGCACTAAGAAAATTTGTTGCTTAACACTTTGGTGACTGGTGACGAGTTAACTCGTCTTTTCATGCCCAAACGTTGTTGACCGGTGACGAGTTAACTCGTCATTGCACCTGCATTATCTATTTCACTTTTTGACACCCAGGGCGATATAGAATATTGCAAACACTTGGCGTATCGGGTTTAGTCGTGTCCGCTCTATAACAAAAAAATTGCTTTTCTTAGTATTTCGATTTCTATCACAATTTGAGTAAAATTTCAAGAATTTCAACCATGACGGAACGTATCGGCGAAGAACTTTTTAATGAATTATACGCGGATAGTTTATCTGATTGTCCGAGTGATTTCGAAATAAATTGTAGTGATTCCGAAAGTGATGAATCTGACATTATACCACCAAAACGACAAAAAAGAAATGCTATAGAATCCGATAGTGAAAGTGAATTTGAAGATTGGAATGAAAATGACTTTACACCTTCTTTGGAGGATTATTCAAACATTTCGGGTGTAACCGTTGAATTAAGTGACACACCGAGCATTAGTGAAGTAACGGATTTATTTTTTGATAACGACTTTTTTCATTTAGTTGTTTCTCAAACCAATTTATATCACTTCCAAACGAAAGAATTGCATAAAAATTCTGTTAAAACTTTACCATGGACAGAAGTTACAACAAACGATATGAAAAAGTTTCTTGGGTTATTGATATTGATGGGGCAAACTAAAAAAGCTTACTGGTCAACGGACCCTTTGGTTGAAGCACCAATTTTCCCTAAAACTATGAGCAGGATGAGGTTCGAACAAATCCTTACATTTTTCCATCTCAGTGATAATGTACAAAATGCACCTAGTAAAGCGGAAACGAGATATATCTGCAAAACCTGTTGTGTACCATTACACGCAGGTGATTGCCATACAGTTTATCATACCAAAAAAAATTACTAAAATTTATATAAAAAGTATATCCAAAGTTTAATTTCATTTCATTCAGTATAAATAAAATTTATTGGAGTTTATTTAGAATGTTTTACTTTCATATTCAATTACAAAAAAATAGGCGGTGACATGGCATAGTTTCTGTGTAAAATTGCCGGTCAGCAAAGTGTTAAATTGTACTATAAATCGAA
This sequence comes from Anastrepha fraterculus, assembly GCA_037575425.1. NCBI lineage: Eukaryota > Metazoa > Arthropoda > Insecta > Diptera > Tephritidae > Anastrepha > Anastrepha fraterculus. The sequence continues at coordinate 33,213 of JAYXIM010002908.1, forward strand.
AAACTGTACACATTTCTCTCTTCCGTAGAGTACTAACATAACCGAAAAAATCAGTGTTAAATATCTGTTAGCCGAATCGACTAAGAATTAGTATTTGCATTTCCACATGAAAAATAGCATTGGTACTCTAGGGTTAACTATACTTAAAAATGCACAATTGCTCTTAAAACATCATCACGTCCAACAATCGGTTTATATCGAATTTGTTGCTCGGGTTTTCTAATAGCGGTCGTCTCTCGCCAACTCAACGCTTCCAGTGAATGTCCACCATGAACAGTCTTCTCACGAGAACTATTTATAAAACTGTTGGAGCAAAAGCTTTGCCAAGTACTTAGCGAAATTGATGTTCGCGACATATATGTTTGATTGTAATCCCTGTACCCTGTTACCCCGCTAGTTGCATTATGAGGCAGTCATCGATTATGAAGCATAAGAGCAGTAGGGTTTTGTAAGTAGTACAATGGACTCAATTAATGTCTGAGTGCTGCACTTGCTAGTTGTCCCGACAAAAAAAAAGGGTTTTGTAAAAAATTCTCTCAAAAAATTATTGCAAAAAAAATTAAATGAAACAAATTTAGTGTAAAGAAATATAATTTAATTTCAAACTCGTCGCTTGTTTTTAACAAAATTAAAATATTATTGATTGCTAAAAAATTCTCTTCTCTCAATCTTAGTTAGAAATTCAAATTTAGAATTAAAATATGTTGAGATTAAAATATGTTGAGATTAAAATATGTTTTGGTTCTAAACTATTATTATTTTTTATTTAATGATACGCATGACCATCATTCTCTTCAATAACTTCGAAAATTCTGTACCCCAGTCATTAAATGATTTAAGTAGTTTGGAGCAATCGTGAGTCAATCTGCATTAATCGCATGATTTCATACAATTTTATCTCCAAATAGTATTCCATCATCATAAACTTTTTCTTGTATTCTAGGAAGTTCCTAAGTTATTGAATCAGTTAATTTATGTGGGCATGTGAAAAACTCGGTGACATATGGGAAATGCATTTGAGTGGTGCTAGTAATAAACATGTGGTTATCAAAAGATAATTTCAGCACTCCGTTGATTATGGAGAATTTCAATAAGGGAATACACAGAATATAGGTGCTGATTATATGATATTGAATGACCTTCAAAACTTGTCCGCAGGCCATCAACTATAAGGAATATTGGTCGCTTATTTTGACATTTGCATAAGTGAGTTTTTCGTTTCGGCCTCAAGCACGCGTCTGCTGGGGACCAATATTTGTAGTATCCCAGTAAAAATTGCTGACACACCCCATAACTGGAAGTCTGTGCCTCAGTATGGAAACGATGGTAGCACCTCGTGGCAAATCTGACTGCGATGCAAATATTATAAGAATATTTTAAGCCAAATTCATTTGGTTTGACGACAATGCGAATACTTTTTCACTTAGAAAAATCTATAGACTTTCATATAGAGGAAAAAAGCTTACAAAAATTCGTAAACTTTTAACCTTTTCCCCTGCAAAAATAAACTAAATTAGCAATTTTGTACTACGTAATTTCTTTATAAAAAATAAAATGAAATCTGTAGTGAATATCAATTTCTTAGAACTAGTAAGCCTAAAGAGAAGTTGTCCTTTCATGCGCAATTTCATTATCCTTAATTTACTAAACCTGCTAGATGGCCGCTCACCACGCTAGAATAAATTATAAATACAAACCCTCGTATTAAAACTGTTCAACTAGTTCGTAAGACAGACGTGATTAAGTAGAACTTCCTTTGGTTTTTGGTTAAATAACGGCACATTGCAAATACGAGCATGTCTCGAAAACTGGTCCAAAAAAAAATTGCTCTATGTTTGGAGAGAGCGAACGATTCTACATAGGAATTGGACTTCGACGAGAAAATATGTAGTGGAGACTTAATAGAAAACCAAGATGGCACTCAAATGAAAAAACTATGGAAAATAGGTCCCAATAGGGATTGGATTTTTATTTGTTAAAGGAAATAAGAGAAAAAGAGAAAAGAATACGAGAAAATTTTTAGATCTTTATTTGTAATTTCTTCCTCTCTGAAGTATTTTTGCAGTGAAGACAGACAAAGGTTTTTTTAAATTAATTCCGTATTCGAAGGATAAAATGGGCTTCATAAATTTCAATTTGCTAGGAATGAAAATGATTCAAATTGTTTTTAGTGAAATAAATTTCTTCACATACATACATCTGACATTTCCTCAATAAGAGCCGATCAAAGAAGAAATTAATTACTGTTTGGGAGAACATCTTCATAAATATACTTAAATCATATCATATCATCTTAGATATCTTGCACTAAATATCATGTTTGCTTTTCCTGCACTCCTGCGTAATCGAAATGAAAAATAGGTAAAAACCATTTCTTAGAACGTCCAGCAGTGCACACAACTAAAAAAAATAAGTAAAGAAGAAGACGCGACTAATGCGCCAGCTGCTACAGTTGACCGACAAATGAAGTTATAACACGGTAAATTGAGTATTGCATACAGGCATAGATACAAACATACCAACATAGATATAACATTTGCACACACATACACATGCGTGTACGCGGTGCCATATAAGTGCACTCGGTAAATTAGACAAATGCAGAATGAAGTTGTGATGCTCATCATGGAGAAGATGGTGGTGCGAATGGTCGCCGCAATGATGGCCACAATCTAAATGCTTAGCTATGTAGAGCACAAAAAATTAATTGAAAATAATATGCCAGCTGCCGTTGTGGCTACTCCAGCTGCGCCCGATTGAGGCAAAAGAAATTAATAAAGAGAAAGTTTCGGTTAAAGAATAGAATTCTAAGAAAAAAGAGTAAGGTTTTTTTTTCTTTTGTATAATTATTATCGTGGTGAATAACTTGAATAATTGCATATAAAATAGAGTTGAAAAATATAGCAAACGCAACAAAAGCGGAAATTGCGAAAACAAATGATTATTCCTTTTTATTTTAAATCTTCATTTGCCAAAATCGTACACATTCACTACCGGCACAAGAATTTAATGAAAATTATGCATTTCTTATTTTCCAACAGTAGCAATCGACAAGTGCCACAAATATCGGGTGTTTTTTTTTGGCTGCATGAGTACTATCGATATCGTTAACTGTGGTGTGGCAGCTGAGAATGGCAAGCTGTGTTAATATTTCTGTGCAGCAAAGTTTGGCAAGTCATCCTGAATCGTTTAACGTCATAACGACGCTTACAAATTGTGGAAATTTACTTTAAAAGTAAACAAAAACACTCGTAAATCTGTTCGCGAAGTTCTTAATTCTTGCGAAATGAGGAATCAGTTGCAGTTACAATGAATGGCTATCGAGCCGTGTGGACAAAATTTTTGTTTTCACAAATTAACCAGCAACTTGCCATACAGCCGTACAGCGCGCTTAACAATCGACAAGCGGTCAGTTTTATTAGAAAAAGTAGTCAAAAATTGGTCTAATCGAAAGTTCAACTCGTAGGCGCAGCGAACACATGCCAGATATTATATTTCCAAAATAAATGCCACGAAATTATCTTGCAGAATATAATGAAAAATTCCAATTCATTGAGCTCTTAAATAAATCACCCGATATTTTTGCTCACAAGCAACTCTAAAACGCTTCCAGTATAGCGAAAAATAACCTCCGCTCGTCCAGTAAATAAGTAATTAATTGACTAGCTACTGCTCATTATGATTACTGCGCTGGTACATATTTACATATGTACATATGTATACATATTAACATATGCACATACACACACACACATACATGCAATGGTACCTGCTTAATGTTGGTGAAAAATTTCTAATTAATTCTAAGAAACATTACGTTCGAGCGCAAAACGAATTGTTAACAACTTGTAAATGCTGTGGCTCACCAAATGAGGCCTACCAAATACTGGTATGTATGTAAGAACATACAGATGTATGGACACTCGTAAATTTCATACGTACGGTATGTTATGTTCACACAGCATGCAGCCAAGGCGAGTTCACTGAGATTCTTTATGTTCGCTCGAATCAATCAAAAAAGAATTCCTTATATACCGTGCAGCTGAAGTTTCACATATGTAGGCATGCATAAATTGGATGCTGGCTAACCGGCTAACGAACGTACGAGTACTTATACATTCGTTCAATTATTAAAAATTTTATGTATGCTTGTATAACTGGCTGAATTATGGCCACCTTTATTCTTGGCCACTTTAACTGTCGCTGCCAGCACAGTTGCCAATGCTTCGATAGCAGCTTCCGCAGTAATTCTGCTGTTGTGCTCATTTATGGTTATTGATCGAAATTTGGTTATTTCACTTCACGCATATGTATGTGTGAATACATGCATACATTCTTTCAAGTAAAAACACCCTGCAGGAAAATTCAATGGGCGCTTCTGGCGAATTTCGTTTAATCCAAATATTAAGGGAGAATGGGGAGTTGTGAGACGGGTTTTGTTTTTGGACCCGTATTACTCAAAATCTTAATATTCTGCATATGTCAACGATGGAATCTTTAGTCAATGAATACTGGAAGCTATTGGTATGGCCTATTTAACAAAACTACAATTTTCCTTAAAATTAAAATTGTATATAATAATATAAAATATAATACGAAATACAAAAATGTGGGGAGTTGTGAGACACCATGGTTTAAATCAATAAAAATGACTTATTTTAGTTGTTAGTTCTTTATTAAGATGAAAAATAAAAAAGAAAAGACAATTCTTATAAAAAAGTGTTTAAAAAATGCAATGCCATCAATCTGATGATTCGCAGTGAGAACATGTATAATAATCAGTTCGTAAATTGGCACACTTTAGGTGCACAGCTCGATCGCATACATTGCAATGAATGGAGTTGTTTCTGCTTAAAAAAAAACAATAAAAACTCAAATTTAACCAAAAATTTCATGATATATATACAAACAATGCATGAATATTGCGAGGTACTTATGAAAGATGCGTTAAAACGTTGAAAAAACGGTGTCTCACAACTACCCACATTTGTTGTCTTACAACTCCCCAAATCGTTTTTTTTATAAATGACCGCGTAGTCATAAACACATCGAACGTTCATGCCCAAGTGAATGTGTAAATTCAAAGCTAATAGGACAATTAATAATTTGTATATATTAACATTTGTAATTTGCTTCTACAACTGATCTAATGTATCGCAAAACCAATGATGAAAAAAACTTACCGAGAAATTCCAAAACACAGTAACTGGAGAGACGCGTCGAATGCGTGTAAATACGACCAATTCTAGCTGAAAAGTGAGATCGCATCGAGAACACTTGTTGACACTTAAAATCGAATGTAAACAAATGAATAATGCCGAACGGTAACAATGTCTCACAACTCCCTATGTCTCACAACTCCCCATTCTCCCCTACGTTTTTCTCTTTTTGTTCATTAATGTGGGATTTCCACAAGATATTGTTCTAGGAGTTATCAGTTGTTCCCAGTAGCCTCCTCTTCTCGTCAGTTCGCTCCCATTACTAAATTCTACACAAAGTCTAAGAAAATAATTTAAATTCTTATCTAGCTCGCGCTGAGTGCTCTCTCTGTTATAATCGAGCGTTGGTACAACATTCAGTTGTCTATAATTCTATATTTATCTTAAATAATTTAAGTAGATCTTTTCAAAGTTGGATTACTTTTAACGTACGATCAATGTGGTGCCTTTGAATGATTTCCTGCAAGTCTTTAAGCTATCTCGGCGTTTCGTAATTTCCAATCGGCCTGTGCATTTACTGTTGCCCGAATAAATGTTTCGCCTAAAATCTCCTTCCTCTCTTTGAAGTCTTGAGCTTTGACATAAGAATTGCTCAATAGACTCTGCTTCTTCCAAAATTCTAGAGCTCCTAATAAATCATTATGCAGCGCTCGGCTTGTCTATATGACTTAGGCCATCTTGCAGCATTGGTAATCTCGTAAGATGCCGTCGTGAGTAGTTTTTATGATCCTCAATAAGCTCCGATATCTCTTTAGCAGAGTGTTGGTAACAGCGAAAATATTTCTGAAATGCAGCAAACTACAATATTTTATTTTATATTTTTGGAATTATTTTATATTTGTGTAGTTATTATGAATGTTTTGTTATACCACTGCTAAATTTTTTAGCAATGTTTGAGAATTTTCTGTTTCTCAATTGTGTTTTAAGTATCCCGAATGTAGCAGAACGTTTTATTTATCATACTTCGTACTACCGAAGTAGAAGTTTTTTTATCAGTGCTGCGAACAGCCAGAAAAATTGTCCGGATTGAGCGATACTGAGGTGGATAATCCAAGGAAACACACGAAATGTTCAACCAGAAACGTGCTACATTAGTTCAGATCTTCCTTACAGGGATATATGTACGCATGTTCATATTTAGCTTTGTTTGTATGCATATATACGCGTATGTGTATGCATATTTTTACATTTGTATTACTACCACTTCGCTTGAAGTTTTGCTAAAGTGCAAGTAATGAATTCGTAATTAATCTTTATTTTCATGTTATTTATTGGGCATATTTCTTGGCGTTTAATTTTCTTCACCGGCAACTTCAGCTATGTATGCGTTGAACATATCTGGACTAAATAAATATTAAAGTTGATACTTCACAAACTAGAGTTGCGTGCGCTAAATGAATTATTTGTGTTTTCCGTGCAATAAATAAACGTGAAAATTCTTATTCAGCTATGCTAAACTTTTAAGGGAACAAAAAAAAGTTTACCAGTACCTCTATACATAGATGTTTGACTGAGTGATAAGTTATATCGGAGGAAAATATCGGTGTAAAAAAACTAGTTGATCAATCACTTTCACGCTTTTAGAACAGACGTTTATCCCACTCTACTTCAGGGAAAACAAATCAAAGAAATTGTTGCACCTCACGCCAGGCACTGCCATAATTCTAAATACATTTATGTTGTGAAAAAACTTCCAAGGAACAAAAATCTCCTGATTTGATTATGAAGTTTCTCCATTGGAAGCAAAATTTTGAGAGTAACTTCGACTGCCACGTTACTGGCTACTCGGCAGCAGAATTCTGCACGCTCATTTCACACATACTCGTCCAATCTGTCGTTGGTCAGGCGGAACGAAGTAGCTTGGGATGTGTTTGTGTTTATTGCTTTCGTATATCACCAATGCATACTCAGGTTCTTCGTAAATTAACTACTGTACTGTCGTAATCCCGATTACGTCAGCCAATCAGGTGATTTCTTCAAAATCGCTGAGAGTCGGTTAATGGTGCTACGGATGCCAATCCCGGGATCAAGGTTGTTTTTAAGTCCTAAAAATTTCTGGTTTATTCGTCAATATTATCGGGACTTTCGGGATTTGTAATTTCTTACGAAACAAATGAAATGCACACAGAAAAATCGTCTGTTATAGCAAAACAGCAACATTTATCTAAACTTTTGAGAAACATTGGAAAGTATTTGAGATTATCGATTACCTTTTGTACAATTTTTTTCATGATACCAAACTGGCCTCAAAAAACGCTTGTGCAAATGGCTTGCTGAAAATTTTCGTTCTCGATAAGTACGAGGACTTCTTCAATCTTGAAATTATAAAGTTGCTTGCAAAATCTATAAAAATTATTGAAAATCACCGTCGGATTTGAAGAGGGAAACAACGATAGACAAAAAAGCCATCTTAAAATAAATATTAACAAATCTTAATTTCTTCTCTATGTGGCAACATCTGCGTTTAGCATTGAAATATGAAGTTTATTTGATGGATATTTACTTTTAACATGATTTTGCCAAAATGTTTGCTACTAAAATATTGTACACGTGGAAAAATATATTACTCATGCAAGTTCATAGAGATGTCATGAAAGATTGTCTGAATGCCTTTTCTAAGCCCTTCTAGCTTAGGTTATCTATGCAAACGTTTTTCAAAGAAGCATATGGATTAAAGTGCTCCGTTTGTGGGCCTCAGGAATGAAATGTTGAATTTGCATGAAGGCCTTTGATGCTAGAGCTACTAAGGAATTATTTGTTAAATAATTTTTTATTGTGCAAATATTTAAAAAATAAAATAAATAAAAGAATTCAAATGCGTGCCACACTATCTTTTCGATGATCCCTCATTTCAATTGCAATTTATTCACTTTTTCTTTAAAATAATCGTCAATTTAACTATGATTTAGGCTTATCAACTCAAGACACTACACATTATCCAATAATAAATTTTTTTCAATTTTGGTGTTTTTTTCAATAAGATTCAGCTCTCAAATAACCCTATATTGACCGGGAATACGTTCATGGAAGCCATTGTTGGAAAAATAGTACCTCTTGGATTTTTATAGGAAGGGTGAAGCAATTTAATATTCAGATTCATTAAAGTCCGCCCACTTGCTTTTGTGATGATAGTGCAAAAAATTGGTTTTTCTGCCTTTCCTGTCGAGAATTTTTCCGCTCCACTTCCTACATGCGTATGTCAAGGATCAAGAATGTACATATGTGTGTGTATTTGTTAGAATAGAAGTGAACTTAATATTGCACGCAATTCATTTGGAAATTTTTATTAATTACAATGCTCCATCGCCATTAATCTAACTATAAATACAAGTACACGCACGTGCTTACACCTACACAGTTTCAAGCATATATGTATAAGTACTATATAAATAGGCAAGGATATATTTAGACCTTCACGATGTACATACCGTCAATACATCTATGTAAGTACGGATATTCACTCACATATCCATACGCTTGCGTTATTTTCTTTATGCACACAAAATTATATAATAGTATGCGCCATATTGTCATGATTACGGTCATCAACGTTATTCATCCATCACATACAAGGAGAGCAAATCAGTTGAGACCTTTGCTGCAGCTATGTACATACATACATACAAAAAAAAATGTGTTTCCTACACCCCTAAGTTTAGAGTATTTTTGCAAGGCAATTTTGTTGAGGCAATTCCGGCCGCCGTAGCCGAATGGGTTGGTGCGTGACTACCATTCGGAATTCACAGAGAGAACGTAGGTTCGAATTTCGACAAAACACCAAAAATAAGAAAAACATTTTTCTAATAGCGGTCGCCCCTCGGCAGGCAATGGCAAACCTCCGAGTGTATTTCCGCCATGAAAAAGCTCCTCATAAAAATATCTGCCGTTCGGAGTCGGCTTGAAATTATAGGTCCCTCCATTTGTAGAACAATATCATGACGCACACCACAAATAGAAGGAGGACCTCGGCAAAACACCCAAAAATGGTGTAAGCGCCAAATATCTATATATATAATTCCGGAAAAAAACATTTTTTTTGGTGATAACAACTTAAACATTAGTATGCTACGAACCGATATTAGATGGATAAATACTAAAACGAAGTACTTGAGGCCAATAAACTTTGAAACAAAACAATTTGCTCTTAAGACAAAAGTTTCGATATCTATCATCTAAAATCCGATTGTAAATGTCGAAGAAATGATGAGAAATGCAAAAAGGTGGTATAAAAGGTATATAAAAAAGGAAATTTTCGAAATTGCCTCACAAAAATATTTCATACTCAGGAATGTATAGAGACTTTTTTTCGGTAAAGTCTAATGTTTATGCCTTCATACATATATATATATTGAATGTAGATGGCAGCCGCAATATTTCACGGCGAAATCGATTTCGATATCACATTTAGAGAATGACCCTTACTGCCATTTTTAAATGCCTGTTTTCCATTAACGAGCGAAATATGCCTGAGAGAGCGTTTGGTGAAAAGTTAACGGAGTCAAATCATATCTCACAAATGTGTAAAAACAAAGAATACTGGAAACCGACATATGTATGCAAATCTCATCCTTCAACAGGCAGAATACGCTCGCAGATCCATAGAACGCAACGTATTGCAAAAAATCGGGCTCAGATAGAACGATAATAACAGATTACTGAGTAATAATTTGCACACAACGGCCTCTCGACGTACCACTTAATGGTGAGGTTCCGGGAGGATCTACTATCTGACATGGAGGGGGATCTAATTGTGCTTAAATCCCTCACAACGGCTTCGGTCATAGGGTTGTGATGCTTCCCTTCCTCCACCCAAACCAAAAAATAAAACAGCCTCAATATTTCAAACATCATCATCGTCATCATCATTACTTAGTCCCCGTTGCGTAGCATAGGACCAAAGTAAAATTTTTCCATTTTGTGCGATTCCCGAATATATTTATCTCTTGCTGCCAGTCATTGCATCCTCTTGGATGCAGCGTCGGTAAGAGCCCGTAGGTCTGCCTCTTCTACGCTGACCTTGAGGGTTCCAGTCCAGCGCTTGTCTGCTGATTTCAGTGCCATCTTTCCATTTACATTCTCTTACTTCAGTTGCGATTGATTTTCGACGGCATCGTCGATGTACTTCGGTGTTAGATATCCAGTTGTCTGGCCACCATATGCGTAGAATGCGTCTTACACAGTGGTTCACGAACACTTCAAGTTCATTTACAATTTTCGCAGACAGACAACACGTTTCACAAGCCTAGAGCAGAACTGATTTAAATTGAAGTTGCAAATCCGTATTTCTATTGTATTGTGCATTTGCCTGGACTGCCACACAGGACGAAGATTTGCAAATGCGGTTCTTGCCAGAGGGTGTATGAGAGATCCTCCTAGATAAGCTCGATCGAAACGGAATCAGTAGAAGTTTCCTTCATTCAGATTAAGCAGGAACTAGAAACTTACTATCTTTTCTGACTATTCCCATGTTCGCTTGACTATAACTCATCAAAGACCATTCCTCAACAACACTGAAGAAAATTCAGGATTCGTATTTAGGTATCTTCCTTTCCTAGACACAATGAAGTGGCTTTAGAAATAGCACTCTTGAAAATTCAGTCACCAAAACAGCATAGAATTAGCGCATTAAAACGACGCGAGATGTTAATTTCCCAGTTTTGAGAACACAGAAACTTAAAAAACAACAACTACTACATAACTTCGTCTTAGTTTACTTTTTAGCCGCCTAAACGATACCATCAGTACTCTTTTTCTTTCTAGTGCGACCAAACCTCTCTACACTTAACCTTACCTAGGCAAACTAGACTAAACCTTTGTTCTTCTAAATCTCTTGGAGTACACTATAGCTACTTTTTTCGAAAAATCTTTCCTTCGAATGTTCCAAGAAACATTTCGTGAGCTGCTATTATCCATGTTGGAAGGACGTATAGAGTGTGGGTTTTGTTCGTCGACAGAGGACTTTGTTCCTCATTCCTCAACCCAAAGCAGCACTTGCTGACTAGAGAAATTTGTTAGATTTCAAGACTGGCATCATTTATTTTTCATAAAAATAAGTACTTTATAACTCTCAATGGTAGTATGTCAGCTAATACGCTAACTAAAGGGTGTTTTTTTTTAGAGGTTAGGTTTTCAAGATGAAATAAAACGTATATAATTTAATGTTATGACCAAGAATTTAGCTTTATTATAAAGATAACGATTTGCCATTATGTTTTAAAAATGATTTCGGGCAAGTGGCCGCCGCGGATGGCTCGAATAAATTCCAGCCGAGAGGCCCAATTTTCGACCACTTTTTGCAGCAATTGGGGCCGTATGTCAGCAATAACGCGCCGAATATTCTCTTCTAAGACGTCAATCGTCTCGGGCTTATCTGCGTAGACAAGCGACTTCACATAGCCCCACAAGAAATAGTCCAGCGGTGTTATATCGCACGATCTTGCAGGCCACGCCACAGGTCCACGGCGCGAGATAATGCGCTAACCAAAAGTTTCCTTCAATAAATCGATTGTTGCGTTGGCTGTATGGAATGTAGCGCCGTCTTGTTGGAACCAAAGGTCGTCCACATCAACATCGTCCAATTCAGGCACGAAAAAGTCATTAATCATGGCTCTATAGCGCTCTCCATTGACTGTAACATTATGGCTGGCTTCATTTTTAAAGAAATATGGACCAATGATTCCCTCTGCCCATAGAGCACACCAAACAGTGACTTTTTGAGGATGTAACGGCGTCTCAGCAATGGCTTGTGGATTATGTTTACTCCAAATGCGACAATTTTGCTTATTGACATACCCATTCAACCAAAAGAGAGCTTCATCGCTGAACAAAATTTTCTTCGATGCGTCGCGCGAACCGAACCATTATTTTCGTAATAAATTTGCACGATTTGCAAACGTTGTTCAGGTGTAAGTCTATTCATTATGAAATGGCAAACCAAACTGAGCATAAATCAAGTGACAGCTGTCAAAAGACCATCTACGAAAAAAGTAGTGCCAACTTGAAAACGTAACCTCTAAAAAAACACCCTTTACCTTTATTTGATGGCAGGAAATACATTGTTTTATTCTGGTTCACCACCATCAGCTCCATTCGTTCTTTTGCTGCTTTATCCGATTTATTGACTTAGAGAAGTATATTGCTAAGGGAAGCACTAAACAGCGAATAACTTATCTTTGCATCATAAGGATTAATAAAGAGCCTTTAACCTACTTAAGGGGCAAAACATTTTCCAATGAATCCGCACAATGTTTTTCTTCCAGCACACTTTCAACCACCTGCATAAAACACTGCACACTTTACTATGGTTCGCTTGTCACAATACATACATACTTATATTTATGCTTTCCTTATAATTCTATATTTATGAAATTTATGCGCATCACGTTTCTCATTTTGAAAATGAGTAAATATCGTTTAAGTTCTTAATGTGAGCCAATATTTTGTCTCTTAGCTCTGAGAGATTTCTGTGTGTACAACTCATCCACCTACATACACGCACACATACGCAGATGTGAAAGTACATGTAAGAAGACATGGGCATATTTACTCGTATGCTTTCACGTTGCATTTGCAGTTGGAGATGATTTTGCTACTGCTGCACGTTGCTTGCTTGCCACCTGCCGCTTGAACGAGAAGCACGACAACATTGCAGCAGTATGGCATAGCAATATTAGATACTTCCGTGTGTTGCAAGTAACAAATTTAGCGCACTATGGAATATACAATGAGGCTATAATAAGTACAAAAACATAAACATATGATACAAATCGGCGCGACTGCTTAGAGCATCTATGCATTATGAGAGTGTGATGCAGAATTAACAAAACAAACAAAAAAACAAAAACAAGTAAGAGCGTGATAAATTTGGCTCGGAACGAGTTTGATATATCTGCCCACATTTAAGTCAAATTTAGCTTGGGCTGGCTGATAATTTTTGGGACCAAGCAAACTCATAGACAATGAAAACTATAGCTTGTAACATCAGACGGATGGGCGGATGGGAATTTAGTGACTTTTATCGGACTTCAAATATTTACGTATTTACCAAAAGTGGACGTCGCAACGCACAATTTTCAAAATTTCACGTTGCCTCGTATTTTATTATTTTTTTTGGGTTCATCAATTGTATCAAGTTTGAGTAATTTTGAATAATTTATAACAGAACTACAAGGGGTTTTTTTTTTTGTAATTTACTGTTATTTGGAAGGTGGGTATTATTATTTACCGATTTCGCACATTTTCAATATGAACCCACCTGGGATAAAGCGTCATATGTGTCCCAAGTTTCACTGACATATTTCAATTTCATGATTAAGTCGATCCCTCTCATCATTCTGAACATTTTCATATACATAAATATGTCTAAATTTATCTCGTTGCCTTTATGCTGTTACATACAACAGTGAACAAAATAAGAATACCCTTTTGTGCACATTTACGTGCAGGTATACTAGAAAGCTCTGAGTTGTAGGGAAAGTGAGTGAGTGTGGCGCAAGCCATGTATTTGTGCAATACTACAAACGCGCGGGACTAGGCTTTCGCTAATTTACTCTGTCGATGTGCATAAATAACACACGCGAACAGCAACAATAATGTGCGCAAAGTGCACTTGATGCACAATTGCATAAAAACAACAATAATAACAAAAAGAAAAAAAAGCAATTGACTACCACTACCACTTGCAACGTGTAACGGCAGCTCCCATCTCGACACACTCTAGTGGAAATTCTTTCGAAACGAAAAATGTTCCTAATGCGCGAGTTCAGACCTCACCTGCAGTTTATTATTATCCATGTCACTCCTGCCATGTCAAGGGGAAGTATGAAAACATGCACTGCCACGTTAATGTTAGAAACGTGCGCCAACACTTTCCCAGTTTTTACTCAGTACTCGATACAAAATGTTGGAGAAAGAGTGGAGGGGTGGAATGGCTGGCTTTTCTGCTTGCGAGCGCTTGGGGCGCTTTTGTGTGCTGTCAGTAGCACATGTTGCGAAGAGTGCAGAAATTAGCCGTTGGCACACAAGACTGGCTTTCTGTGGTAGCGGGGTTTGTATATTGTTACATCTTGTGAAATTTCTACAATTTAATATAATAGGTAGGCGTTTCATAGGCAACAGATTTTCTAGAAATTTATTAATTTTAAAATTAAATAAGTGAGGATGCCGTTGCATATGGCATAGCTGTGCCAAGGACGAGGATATTATTTCATTATTCAAGAATAAATTCTATTAAAATTTAAAAAATACACCATTCCGCACAAGTATGCTTGATCTAACTATGAAAACCGAAGTGTTTGGCGCTTAGAAAAAATGTTTTTGTTTACATATGTAAGTAGTATTTATTAACATTATTTCAATGTGACGTTGACTTTAGATTGCTTGGTTGATATGGCGAGTATTTCATGACGTTAACTGTAGTACTGGTGGATGCAAAAAGTGAATGTGGTGCAATCTGGCGGACCATATTTGCCCTTAAGGCATCTTTCTGGTCTAGAGGTGTGAAAAGTAAAGAAAAACGATCGGTATCAATTGAAAATTATTTTTATTCATTAGATCAATTCTTTATTTACAAAAAAAAAATTTTGTTTTCATTGGCAATAATAAAAAAATGCTTCCCCTGACGTAACACATGCCACTGGCGTAACTGATTGGGCTGCTCAGATAGGCCTGAAAAAAATAATCCGGTCGATCATTCATCAGGAGATATGTCGCCATGATAGGTAGCAGATTTACAAAAAAAAAAATTTCTCTAGTTATTTATTGTTGGAAAAACAAAAAGAAAGGATTTTTTTCACTTTCTCGCTCTTAAAAAAATAGAAAAATTGATTATAAAATTATAATTCTGCTACCCGCGAGAGCCCCAAGTCTACTCAATAACATATTAAAAATTCAAATCAATCGGTTCAGTACTTTTTGAGAAATTACCAACGCCAACTCGGAAAAAATAGTTTCAAGAAAAACACTGTAAAAATTTCAAGTGCCAGGGCATCGTATTCCAAACCGGTCTCGTTTTAAAGGACTGTAACGTCTAAACTACAACGAATTTCAATATAAAAATTTGCAAGTATATTTTTGAAAGTATAAACAATCATAATATGAAAAACAAAAAATCTATTTTTTCGAAATTCTAGTCCAGAAAGGTGCCTTAAGACCCCAAGAACTCGGATGCCCCGAAAGCCTATTTAAAATTTTAAAAAATGTTGAACACGCGAAATAAGAAAGCACAGCAATAGTTTTCAAGAATTTCGACGATTTGTCGTTTTTTTGCTTTTCTTTTTTGAGTGTGCATAATGTGCGGCCGCCGTAGGCGAATGGGTTGGTGTGTGACTACCATTCGGAATTCACAGAGAGAACGTCGATTCGAATCTCGGTGAAACACCAAAATTAAGAAAAACATTTTTCTAATAGCGGTCGCCCCTCGGCAGGCAATGGCAAACCTCCGAGTGTATTTTCGCCATGAAAAAGCTCCTCATAAAAATATCTGCCTTTCGGAGTCGGCTTGAAACTCTAGGTCCCTCCATTTGTGGAACAACATCAAGACGCACACCCAAAAAGGGAGTACGCGTCATTGCCTAGCAGAAAGCATAAAGATCCAAGTTGTTCACTTCAAAGTCACGGCAAAAATTATAAAAATTCCAGAACAGCAAGTTTTTTTGTTTTATGGAGAAAATTTCCATCACCGTCAAGGCAAACAATTATAAAATATCCACGGGATTTTTCAGCAACCTCAAACTTGTACCTAATTGCACTACAATTTAATAAAACTGCGAACCAAAAATTTTTCTAGAAATAATAATTAAAAACCGTGGATTTGGGATGAGAATTTGTGGAATTTACCTAGTTTTTGTAAAAAGCTTGACAACTTATTTATTTTATTCAAGAACCACAAAAGTTCCTTTTGACTTGGTGCTGATATAAACCATTTATAAATAAAATAACAAATAAAAAGTGCTAAAAGAAAAATACTTGATAAAAAAATAACAATTATATTAGCGAATTAAATGTTGTATTCAACAAAGAAGAAAATGGATTTTTTAGTAATTATAAAATCTAACGATATGGATCTCGAGATCGCATTGGACTCGAAATTCAGTTTGAATCTCTTAAAATAAAAAGGGAAAGAGCTTCGTAAAGTTCTCGCCACAATAACAAAGTTAATCTTGGGGCAAATTGAAGAAACATCTTTTGTATCCATTCGATTCTCGCTTCACGAATTGGCGCAATACGTCTTTTGAACCGAATATTCGCACGCTTCAAAAAACTTAGCAGGCAACAAGGTTTTGCCATGTGTTTGGTATGTTGGAAGAGAATCAACTATCTACTATAATCTGCTCGCGTCAGGTGAATCACTCGCTACGGATTACTATTATCAACACTTGTCGAGATTAAATCAGGCGAGCGAACAAAAGCGGCTAGAATTGGTGAAAAGGAAAGATGTTGTGTTTCATCGAGTCAACAGGTTCTTTCATAACAAATGCTTCAACAAATTCATTAATGCAACAAAATTGCCGACAAAAGAGGTTTATGAAAATAAGTTGGTGACGTTTGTTTTTATCAATAAGTGCGAGGAATTCACTCATCTATAAATTATGAAATTTCCTTCAAAACGGACAAAACTTTAGATTGGACTTGAGAGTCACTTTTACTAGTTCACTTTCACAAAGTTCACTTTTACTAGTCTTATTAATTATATACTTTCGAAATTGTATGCTATATTAGCGTTTGAAGGGCGCAACTGTACACAATTTACAAATCTTTATACCCTTATATGCATCCGTCGTCTCGAGACTTTATAATCCTTTCATATAACTTGATTTCATTGGCAGCATAAAATTGTATGGCCCTCCATTTGTAAAAAAACTCATGACGCACACCAATAAAAAACTTAAGTGCCAATTATTATTATTATTAAAACCCCTAGCCAATTAATAAATATGCATGGGCGCTTATACCATTTTTGGTGTAACAACAAATGGTGTTTTTATTTTTTTGAAGAGCTTTTTCCTGAGAGAAATACACTTGGAGGTTTGTAATTATCTGCCGTTATTAGAGAAACCCCTTTTCTATCAATTGGTGTGTCGTGTCTATCCCCTTCCAAATGGTGGTCACGCACTGACCCATTCGAATACTACGGCAGCCGGCGTGTACTCGTATATGCATTAGTATTTTTTTTCCTAATAAGCCTTGTTCACTCACTCTTCTAGTATTCTTCTTATATAGGGTGATGAGATAAGAACCACAAGAAAATAAATTTAAATACTACAATAGTGCGTTAAATACTAAATTTATTATAGCTTTATTTTTTATGTCTATGTCGTGTTATTCAAATGGTCCCCTCGGCCTCGCTGGTAGTATTTCAAGCGCTTTGATTTTAAATCGTGAAGTTGAATTTTTGGCCAAAATCTGTATCTGCACATTTACAATTGAGACGGAATTTGTAGCCGAATGGGGGCGACCGCCGTAGCCGAATGGGTTGCTGCGTGATTACCATTCGGAATTCACAGAGAGGTCGTTGGTCCGAATCTCGGTGAAAGCAAAATTAATAAAAACATTTTTCTAGTAGCGGTCGCCCCTCGGCAGGCAATGGCAAACCGCCGAGTGTATTTCTGCCATGAAAAAGCTCCTCATAAAAATATCTACCGTTCGGAGTCGGCTTGAAACTGTAGGTCCCTCCATTAGTGGAACAACATCAAGACGCACACCACAAATAGGAGGAGGAGCTTGGCCAAACACCTAATAGAAGTGTACGCGCCAATTATTTATTTATTTTATCAATTCCACTATTTCGGCAGCTAAAAAATGTTGAAATAGCAAACTTTGCTGAATATTGTGACAGCGAGTTCCCATTGTTAACTTCTACAGCTATTGAAACGTACCAATTGAAAAAAACTTTCCGCCCCATGTTCCGACTAGGAAGGATATTATATGCATTTTGATGTTTTTCTTACATATTTTGTTTATTTTCAATTGCCATTTACATGTATAATTTATCAAGGAATAAAAAACAATTCAAAAAACTATGACCGCTATCTGATAACCCTATACGAGTAATTTTAACATGGCAATTCGTTAGTGAAACTTGTGTGTGGTCTCCAACAGCAAAACAACGAAATTTATATTTTCTTTTCATTAGAAACTACTTCTAATGTAATTTTACTAGTTGTCTTTTCGAATTTTTTTTCCAGATATAACAAAGGCACCAAAGCTTAAACCAGTTTCTTGGAATTATGTGAAAAACGCACATAAGCGTGCGTACCTAACTGTTTGTCATATAACGACAGTAATTGACACTGACTGACACTTTGTAACTGACGTAACCGGAAAAGTGACACACAAGTAGCTAATTTAGTTATTACTTCGAAAGTAATTATCTCACACTCACACAAACAATCAGCCGAGGAAACATGCTTTGTAATATGGAGATCACGGTCTGTAAAGGGGAAAACGTGGTAAAACGAGGGAATACGAATTCATACGTACACACATACATACGTGTATTTATTTAACAATGAGAAGATGCGTACTTGTCTACATATGAATGTATGTATGTTTCAATTTCCCTTACATATTCTTTAAAATGATATTATTTGGAAATTTCTCGACCACCAAACTTAATTAATTGTGTGAACTTTAAGGCTTTTAGGGTTAATAGTTTAAAAACTTAAAACTTCTTTGGAAAGAAGTGAAAGTAATTGCACAATAACTGAAAACTCAGCAAAATGTTATAAAAAATAAATTCATGACGTTAGTAAACATTTAAGCGACTCATTTATTTATTAAGCGTGTTTTCTGTCAGGTCTATAGGTGAATAAAAAATAAGAGCCTCGCCCAAGAAACGAAAACTGTGGTAGGTTACGTTCGTTAACCGAAAGTTAAACTAATCTGTTCATGATATTTCTACAAAGACTGTTAAACGATTAGATTTTAAGAAAATAAAGGTTGATTCAATATTTTTTGCCCTAAAGTTATTGCCTAAAAAAACCTTCAATCTCACTTAAAAGGAATAAAAATTGTTTAGTGGGTGAATTACTAATAGCGGAAGAATGCCAATCCACCGTTAATTATATATCTGTATATGTATACATATAATTGGCGCATACACCCTTTTTGATGCTTGGCCGAGCTCCTCTCTCCTGTTTGTGGCGTGCGTCTTGATGTTGTGCTCACAAATGGAGGGACCTACAGTTTCAAGCCGACTCCGAACGGCAAATATTTTTTATGAGGAGCTTTTTCTTTGCAGAAATACACTCGGTGGTTTGCCATTGCCTGCCGAGGGGCAACCGCTATTAGAAAAATGTGTTTCTTAATTTTGGTGTTTCACCGAGATTCGAATCTACGTACTCTCTAATTTCGGAATGGTAATCACGCACCAACTCATTCGGCTACGGCGGCCACAGTTAATTATAATTATTACTTTTTTTTTTTTGTTCTCTCTACCTCTAGGGCTGGTCATAAATGCATAATTTCTTCACTGTCTTTAGCCAGTGCTCCTTTCCTAGAGGCAGGCGTAGACGATATTCAGTCTTGTGGTTTTATTAACGTATTTCATGGTGTAAATGGTTTCTTATGTATAAAAACCTCTTTGATTCAAATTTAGTTAAATACAAGTTTCAATTTCTGATAAGGGGATTTCTTTCGTCCAGTTTTCACTATTTTTATTTTCATATTTTGAATGTTCCTTATATTTTTATAAAAGTATACGGCGCCACTGTAGCCGAATGGGTTACTACGTGACTAGCATTTGGAAGACTAGTTGATAACTCAATAGATCGGCAGGAATGGCAAACTTCCTAGTGTTCTTTTCACATGAAAAAGCTCTTTACAAAATAGCAAAAATTCATATAAAAATTTGCAAAATTCTGCAAAATTTTCATCACAACTTAACGGATTTTGTGGTAAGCCGTTTTCTAAATCACATGAATTTTATTTAGTATAAAAATATAATAAACAAATAAATAATTAGCGCGTACACTTCTGTTAGGTGTTTGGCCGAGCTCCTCCTCCTATTTGTGGTGTGCGTCTTGGTGTTGTTCCACAAATGGAGGGACCTACAGTCTCAAGCCGACTCCGAACGGCAGCTATTTTTAAGAGGAGCTTTTTCATGGCAGAAATACACTCGGTGGCTTGCCATTGCCTGCCGCTGTTAGAAAAATGTTTTTCTTAATTTTGGTGTTTCACCGAGATTCGAACCAACGACCTCTCTCTGAATTCCGAATGGTAATCACGCACCAACCCATTAGGCTACGGCGGCCACCAGAATTTTAGTATAGTAAAAACCGTGGTGTTGACATGAAATTTCGTAAAATTTTGAGAATTCTGGAAGGAAATTTAAATTGGTATTTATATAGCTTCTGTTAGAAAATGGGCTATACTAAAAAATGCACATTAACCCTCTATTAAGCACCCATGCCAGGGCCAGACTTTTCGACTTTGGAAAGGAATTTAACATATTACTATTATAGCTAACGACTTGGGCTTTTAGGTAGCTTTCTGAAATTTAAATTTAATTTATTTATTTATGGATATAACCTTTGAAAAAGGAAGCTCAAAGTGGACGAAAAAAGACAAGATCCGGGTGCATAACCGAAGGTTTTAAAAAAGGAGTCCAACGGAGGGCTAAAACAAATGAAAATTAATCAAAATTGATCAAAGCGTTGAGGCGAATACTATAGTTTCGTTCCTGGGTGGATACATAAAGGGTTTTCCAATAAGAGGTGGTATTGATATTCAAAGAAAAATGTTATTTTTTAATATACATAAATGATCGGATGTTTATTTCATTATAAAGAGGAAGGTATGCCGTTAATAGTGGAAAGTAACATCAGGCAAATGACCGCTACGACCACGCTTACAGAACAATATTTTTTTCATGAAATTTTCCGTAACCGAATTGCAAAGTGGCTGCCCTATGCCCTCGATAGCCTCACAAATTCCATCTTTGAGGTCTTGAATCGACCCTGGGCTTTGGGCGTAGACCTTCTCTTTTACATGGTCCCAAAGAAAAGAGTCACAAGGTGTTAAATCACAAGATCACGGTGGCCAATTGTGATCACCTTTTCGAGAGATAACACGGTCCGGAAACTTTTCCCGTAACAGATCAATGGTTTCGTTGCTTGTGTGGCACGTCGCGCCGTCTTGTTGAAAATAAACATTGTCTAGATCAATACCATCACGAATTTCGGCCATAAAAAATCGTTAATCATCTCTCGATAGGGCAATCCGTTCCAAAATAACACCTGTTATTGGAAAACTCTTTATTTCATCACTTTCCTTCGTAGGAAATTTTCAATTCAATTTTCACTCCCTCGACCAACAATTTAAGTTTGAAATGAATTTAATACTTACGATATTCGTAAGTCATCGATCAATATCAGAAAGTCGTCGGAACTTTTATTGTCTGCATTTTATATGCGAGCACAGTCTTCCAGCACTATCCGAAAAACTTCGAAAATAAACTTTGAATTACTCACAACTTCTTTTTTGCCTCATACAGGTGCTAGTGCAAGTATTCAGGTGCATAAGCGTTAAAAGCAATATGCCAACATTTGTCTAGCAACATTTCCATGCCGCATTCACTCACTCAATACCATCACCATCATCGCCTACTTGCACTCTACTCACTCATTCAACAACTTGTCAACTGAGTTATTTATCCTACAGCTGACCCCGTCGTCACATGCGAACATGCCATCCTGAATTTTTAAAATTGCCGACGAGTATCTACAACAGAAAAAAACAGCAAAACTACAATATTAAAGTTAAGCAAAAACTAAAAAATATGAACACATATGGGTATGCGTGTGTGTGTGTGTGTGTTTGTGTGCAAGTGGCATAAAAATCACGGCAACAATAAAGCAAAAATTGACAGACATGCAACCAAGACATATGACACCTTCAACATGCGACATGCAACTCTGCTGCGGCCGTGACAAGGTATGGCGTGTACGAGTTTTCCCCCAACAACACCAATAACTACTTATGGTACGCCAACCACAATAACAAAAATTATTAACAGAAAAACATTAGAAAAACAATTTTCCTGCCGCCTATACTCGCGACCGCTGCTACTGCCGTTCATGTTGCAAGTTACTCTACACGTGGACGCTACATGCCAACAACAATCGGTGGCAACCATAAGTTTGCGGTGCACGTACGTATCTACAACATTTCCAGGCAGGTGTGTTGTGTGCCACATTGTTGGTGGGTGTGTCGCTGAACTACTTTTTCTCAATTTCGCGCTCGCACTTGGATCTTTTGTGTGTGGATGTGCTTGTGTGAGTATTTGAGGGAGTTACCGCTGTTTTTTCATGTGATTGCGGATGCATTGTATGCACATACATACATATGTGTGTGTATGTGCTTATCGAGCTCAAAATTATTTGCGATGTTGACGCTTTGACGCTTTTGACATTTGATTTCTATTTTTTTATGTTTTACCAATTTTGATTTATTTTGTTGTTTTCATACCGCCATTCACGTCGCTGACTACAACTACCAATCAATAGCATAAAAAAGTCGTTTTGAATTGTCATTGCGCTGACAGTTCCATTTATTATTGAATGGTAGAAAAAGATTTTCATTTTAGTTGAAATCTGAATTGATTGCTTGGCGCAATGTTTGGTGGAGGTTATTGAAAAGCGAAAGAATCGTCTGGGGAAATACGGTTAACACGTTGACTGCCGAGCGAAATTTGCTGGTTATCACACAGCGCCGCAAGTGTGCATCACATATTTATATTTGAATTGTCATACATTATATATGTATATATATCCTGTTATATGTTTTCAATTTTAAAATCAAACGACAGAAAATATAATTAACGCAATATTACACCAAAAACAATGCGCCGGCACCCATTGCCCGGCGCGGCAGTACAATGCGCCGGCACCCATTACCCGGCGCGGCGCCATTGAAAAGCCATGCGCCGGGCAATGGGTGCCGGCGCGGCAGTCAACGTGTTAAGGAAATTGGGAGTACAACATATTAATAGACCTATTTGGCAGCAGTAAACTGGGTTGCCAAAGAAAGATGCTTTATTCAACTTTGCACTCATTTGATATTCTGTAAAGAGTTGTCATTGGCCAAATTGCTTACTTACCACATTTAGAAGAATCAATTCTTGTTGTGCGACAGCTCTAAATTTGAGCAAAAATTTTTAATTTTCTTGAGTCTTTGTTCTATATGACAATTGAAAATGTGTACTCCTTCCAATATGTTTAGCTGGCTAGATCGGTAGATAATTATCATAGATGCGGCTAATGCTAAAGAATCGGCTGACTTACTTTAAAAACGGGAACACAGTAGTATGTCAAAAGTCGTCAAATCTACATCCATTCAGTAATCGTGCTGAACTTCATCAGAACTTTAACCTTAGGGCACACTTGACTAGAAATGCTTTTAATTTGCGTAAATATGCTTAGTCCTCCTAGAGATTCAACACTTGTTGAAATAATAATTCCAGCATACTAAGATTGGGTCGCGGCCGCCGTAGCCGAATAGGAGTACGTAGCTTCGGATCTCCGTGAAACAGCAAAATGTCAAGTTTTTTCTAATAGCGGACTTTATTTCTTCCATGATTTTCCATTTTCCGTTCGGAGTAGGCTGTAGGTCCCTCCATTTGTGGAACAGCATCAACACCTAACAGAAGCGTATGCGCCAATTCGCATGAACATTGGCATTGTAACTCATAATGCCACTCACGGTAAAAATATTTTTAGAGGTGTGATCAAGGTCAGACCGTTCAATGGCTCTCAGCGAATTTGAATCAGCTGATGGGCTGACGTCACATAGGTCATGTAAGTGGCTTGTTTACGAAAAAACTGAGATTGAGTTAGTGATATATATATGAAAAAATCAGCACAGTATACACTTGCAGACTTCCTTGCCGTCTGAGCAACGGCTGATTGGACAAGTGTGTGAATGCGTGTGAAATGAGCAAGCAGAATTCCGCTACCGAGTCGCCGATGACGTGGCAGCCGAAGTTACTCTCACAATTTTGCTTCGGATGGCCAAACCTGATAATCTAACATCCTTTAGTCTTACTATGAAATCATGAGTATAATTGAGTGCAAAATCAGTGTAATTTCAGCTAAATAAATACAAAGTAAAACAAATGTAGCTAGGATTTTGAGGATATTCAGATTAGTCGGGATGCATATAAAACATAAAATATTCTTTCAAGCACTGTACTTTCTATTTTATTGTTGGTTATGTTATTTTTCTTATTTATTACTTTTCTATTTACTTCGTTTTTTTTCTGTTTTCGTTACCTAGGTGAAGTACCACATTTGTACTCTACAGCTCTGAAGAGGTTGGTGTAGTTGTTCAATGTGAGCTAAATTTTAAGAAAACAGAATAAGTATAATTTTATGAGGTGAAATTTTGCTGCATATTTTAAGTACAATATTTGATGACTCGTCCCCATGATTCGTTGGAATTTAAAAGGCGGAGTCATGTAGATTTTTATGGTTTTTAAGATTAACTTATTTAAAAATATATACCCTTACTTTCGACATTTTAAAAAGTTTTGTAGCCGATCTTTAACTCAATATTAAAAAAAGCAAACAAAAAACAAAAAATATATAAAATGGAAATTACTAAAACCGAAAATAACATCTTTTGATCAAACACGCCTCACTTTTTTCCCCCACGGCGGAAGTTATGCGAATATTTTCTCTTATTTGATGTTGGATTCGAGCAGTGAATTAATTTCTTAGCTGGGTCCTAGAATTTCACAGGGGCTAAAGAACTTAAGAAAACTTTGTGTTTTCCATTTATTTATTCCGAGCTGTTTAATAACATTTAACAATATTTGTACTTAAAACTAAGATACTCTGCGAGACATGCGTGGAAAGCACCCAGTGGTGCAACCATTCCCTAACTTTAGCTTTTTAGCACATACGATCTATTGTTGATTTCCTCTTCAATCTGTTAAAGGAAATGGAATTAGTGGTAAGTTCTGTAATTAGTGTGCTAGGGTGCGATTGAAGTCTTATATTGAGTGATGAGGCATCCTTTTTGATTTCTTCAACTACTGTGGGAACTTTGAGGTCACGGTGAATTTGGGCATTTGTGATATTGTATGGTGTATTTGTGATCATTCTGAGAGTTTACGATTGGAATCTTTGGAGTATTATTTCGATCTTTGCTCTTGCTTTGCGATCTTAGCTGCGGTGCCCCAGAGTTGTATGCCATATGTCCATACTGGTTTTAGGATAGCTGAGTACAATGAGAGCTTATTTTTGAGGTATACATGAAAATTGCGATTTAACAGCCAAAAAATACTTCGATGTTTGATTCCTAGTGTCTTGCGTTTAGTAAAAATATGAGTTTGCCATGGGCACTTGCAGTCAAGATGCATTCCGAGCTATTTTGTAACTTTACTTTGGGGTATGATTGTGTTATTGAGTTTAACGGGTGGGCAAGTTTGTATTTTGCTTGAGTGTAAAGGTAA
Source organism: Anastrepha fraterculus (assembly GCA_037575425.1). Lineage (NCBI taxonomy): Eukaryota > Metazoa > Arthropoda > Insecta > Diptera > Tephritidae > Anastrepha > Anastrepha fraterculus. The sequence continues at coordinate 58,884 of JAYXIM010002908.1, forward strand.
CTTAAGCAGATTTTGTCTCATTTGATTTTATTTTCGAGTCTTTGAGCCATTGAGTTATTTCATCAAGTCCTTTTTGGAGTTTAAGAAAAGCCACATCAGGGAGGGAGTTAATTGCGAGTAAATCGGTGTCATCTACAAAAGTTCCGACTATAGTTTCCTCAGTATCTGGTAACATAGATCGTGAGTGTAAAGCAAGTATAAGATGGGACCCGTTAAACAGCCTTGGGGTACACCAGTAAAATTTTCGCCGAGTTGAGATTGTTCTTCATTTTATTTTACAAAAAATGTGCCGACTTTTAAGGTAGGATTTGATAAAGATGTAATAATTTATGGGTATAATTTTTATGCCAGACACGGTCGAAGGCTTGAGATATGTTAAGAAATGCAGCTGTGTAATACTTCTTCTGGTCAAATGCTTTGTGAATATTATTTACGAGTTTATGTACTTGTTCGATGATACCATGTGTTTTTCTGACTCCGAATTGGTAATATGGGCATCATTGTTTTGAGAAAAAGGGATTCCAAAACTTTTGAGGTGATAGGCAACAAGCGGATGGATCGATAAGATTTCACTTTTTCGGCGCTTTTTCCGGCCTGAATGATAATTTTTATTAGTGCTACTTTCCATTGGGGAGGAACAAACCCAGTTAATAATGAGGCATTGTATATATGCATGAGGCAATATATTCCTTTTGCTGGGAATTGCTTGAATACTTCTCCAGTGATGAGATCATATCCGGAGGCTTGCTTGGTTCTAAGCTTTTTTATAGCTTCTTTCACTTCGTTTCTTTTTTGAAAGCTTAAGAAATCATTAAGAATTATTCGACATCACAAAAAATGCTGATATAAAACAGCAAGGTCCAGGCAAATCGGAAATATTCATTCCTTCTTTGGCTCAAGAGACAAATTTAAAACTTATTCTTGCGTATCCCTGATGAAACTTAAAGTTTTTGTTTAGAAAATACAGACGTACATATGTATAGAAATATGTTGATTGCTTGTATTTTGTCCCAAATTAAATCTTTATGCTAATATTTTCTTTGGAAAAAAATGTATGCGGATTAAGTCCAAGGCAACGCAAAATTAATCATTCTATCGGAAGATTTATAATTTTTGCAAATGGTGTCGTACGTCAATCATATTTAACACTAGACAGCTGCAGTATACAAACAGACTCATAATGGAGCGCGTAAAGGGCAAAATAAGGATTTCGCATCACTTAAAATGATTTCTTTTTATTTAGTAAAAAAGTTGCTCAGAAGCAAGATTTTATGAGTAATTTTGTACATATACTTATGTATGGGGAAAACTGGGTAATAAGTTATAACGCCTTTGTATGTACGAGTACACTATGTCTACTTTCTGCAGTACGTTCCACATAATCCGTGCAATTGTATTTACCAAATTTTCATTCATGAATACTTTTCATTCATGAACCTAACCCAATCGGTTGTCTAATGATTTTTTGGAGACGGTCCTTCTTAAATCCTCAAAGAATTACGCATTTCAAACAAAATTTAAATCCATCTTTATTCCTAAAATCCCTAATAGTAGAAACCATTTCTCTCTACCTACCCCCAATGTCGCCTTATTCGGCACATTCACACATTCACATATTCACCAGTGTATGAGTGTATGTTCAAAAAATGTTAAAATTACAATAATCCGAAGAACCGTCGTTTATGTCAAGCTGTCAAGATATCATTTGGATTGAAGTATTTGCTGCTCAATGGCATGTCTGTGAAATGCGACATTCAATTGTAGAAAGCGAAATTCATGTTCAGTCATATGACGATTTTCAAAAATCGATGGATTAGTTGTGTACTCGTACATGCCATGTGCATGTATACACACGTATATATACTAGTGGGCACATGTACATATATGCGTGTGTGCATGCTTAGCTTTGTTTATCGCTTTTATTTTATCCAGGTGATTGGCATCCCAAATTCTGTCAAAAATAAACGTTAAACATGAAGTTTACGCTTTAGTGGATGATTGGGCATTCCATTTGGAATCTGTATGCTTTGTATTTATAAATCTATATACCTATGTGTATGCACATATACATACATATACAGTAAAGGACGAAATGTTCATGAATACATATATGCAACTTGCATCGCATTGAATGGCAATATTTTTCTATTGGAAGTTATTTAACACTAATATTTATTAGCATTTGGCAGTCCTTTTTTAAACCAACACTACTTTCTCTATTTTATGGAATCTAAACAAAGAGCAGGCACATGTTAACAATATTGACAGCCTTAAGATATTGTGTGGATTTTATTTGCAAGTTTGTTGTTCACCATATATGAAATGTAGCAATTCAATAATGTCTTAATGACTTTTTAATGGGAACAGCCATAAATTCTACCTTGAAAAAAAAAAACATGGCGGAAGATGTATAATACCAAATGATGTTTTCTACAGAGTAACAGCGGAAATATCAATAAAAAAAAAAAAAAAGTAACAAATAATTGATCGATTTTGAGAGTGGTGGTCGTCCGCAGAAGCTATCTACATATACTTTTGGTGCGAATTGCTAAGCGCTTTCGAAGCTATCTTACGTTTCTTGGTGTTGTTGTTTTATGGTAAGGGTACCAACTATGCTCCAATGAAGAGCGGCGCATGTCTTAAATTTGTGTATACAATTTTGAATTCTTACTGTTTGAACACTTTTAAGATGTTCCAAAGAATAACTAATAATATTAAGGCGCTTAATAATGAGCAACAAAAACTGCAGTGAAAGCCAATGAATTCCTTAAAAAGGCCCATGGAAACAACGTCAGCGACAAAACAATTCGCAGTTATTTAATGAAATAATGGGCTTAGAGCTAAGACGATAGTTAAATAACAATCGTTTTTAAGTGAGAGGCACTGTACAGCAGGTTTAAAGTTCGCTAAAACGTAAGAACATTTCGCTATTATTGATTGCAAGGAAGTTATTTGATTCGATGAAACTAAGATAAATCGAGATGTATCGGATGGACGCATATGGACATACATAGATTCATAAACAAGTTGGTGTATAGGACTGCAATATCTGAGAGCAGCTCAAATTTCAAGTCGGATCATTTATAGTTTACGGCCTTATGAGCTCGATATTCTCAGACGAGTCAGTGGAGTTATGTGTGCTTCGGATTATCCATCCAGGGGAATTCATATCCCTCAAGTTTAGATATATTTGTTATACGATGGCTGACGACATTTTCATGCTGCATAATGATTCAAAAAATTCCGCAAAAACATGGTTTGCAGAAAATGGGATAAAGCTGCCCAGCCCCTAGAATGCATCGAACATATTTGGGCGGTTTGAAAAAGGAAAATCTTTTTCGAAAGCTAATTGATGAACTACAGGCGGTTCGCGCCTGTCATGACTCAAAACATAACTACAAACATTTGCAAAAATCTTATTGAGGGTATGCCACAAAAAGGATAGAAGCAATAAAAAATCTCAGGGCGGTTATATAAGATAAAGGGTTTCCAAACAGAGGTGTTATTTTGATATTCAAAGAAAAATGCTATTTTTTAATACAAACGATCGGATGTTTATTTCATTACAAAAAGGAAGGTATGCCATTAATCGAGTGCCTTAGAGAATTGTGCATAAAAGCTATCGACTTGGGTAGTTCTACCAATTTTTTGACCTACATTTTTAAGCTATTCCCAGACGCCATTTGATTTTTGTGCCGTACGACGTCATTTCCAAAGAATATAAAACTTCCGACACGAAAACGGAATCGCTTTGGTAACCAATACAAAATTACGGCTTCTTACATTGAATATTTCTTTCCGATGGCTACAGTATTTTTATTTTGGCTCATGATTCATATACAAAATATTTTCAGCTGGTATTATATAAAAGGATGTTGGCCGCTTTACTTCTCACCCATTAGTTTGCTTGTTTGTTATTTCGCCTTTTGTCAGTTACACAGGGGGCCCATTTTGAAATCTGCAGCCAAGAATTATGCAACAAGGTATAACTAGAAACTTACCACTTTCTCAACGTTTTTCGAAAAGTTGGAGAAAGAAAAACACAGAACTAATTGATGCGCTTCAAAACGGCTTTGCCTAAGGCCTTCCATATCATTACCAACCTGGCGGAATTCTCCAAATTTTGCATTTCATCGTTCAAAACCATCCACATTTTGGACATTTACTTTGAAAAAAATAAAATTAAAATAAATTCATTCGCGAGGTCCATAGAGTACTGGCAGCATCATCGGTCTTTATATCTTTCAAAATGAGGCTATAAGGGTGAATGGCGAGCGCCATCCTCACTGATTTTGCGTGTCATACCATGAAATTATCTACCAGATTATAATAAAAAATGCATTCTAAGAAATTTTTACGTTTTGTATTATCATTTCAAGTTCTCAATCTCTTAAAAAAACGCCCGATATATATAAATAGTTGCCATTTACACTCTTTATTGGGTTTTAAGCGAGATCCTCCTCCTATTTGTTGTGTGTAGTATTTGTTCCACAAATGTAGAGACCTATAATTTTAAGTCGACTCCGAAAGGCAGCTAGTTTTAGTATGGGGAGCTTTTTATGGCGCAAATACCATTGCTTGCCGAGGAGCGAACACTTTTAGAAAAAAACCTTTCCAAATATTTGGTGTACTGTTCTCGGAGTTTCGAAAGCGTGGGCGGCCACCGATTGCCTCTATTTATAATATTTCTAATGCTCGTCTTAAGCTCGCTGTAAGTGAATTTTCCGCTCTATGTGCTGTTTTTGACTCAGGGTTCTGCTTTGCTAATAACATCAGTTGCATTATTCCTAAGGGCTTTTCCAACTAGGGGACTTTAACGATCCTTATATTTGGAAATCTAAGACCGTTCCTCAGTAATTTGGAATCCAATTTACAAGGTATGTACGTATGTATGTATATTCCCAAGAAGCAAAACAGTTCAATGTTTGCAATGCCATCTCTTTATTTTACAGTTTTCTGGGAAGTTGTATTTTAATACATTTAAAATATTTTTCCTCAAAATATATAGTCGTGTTCAAAAGTATTTACACAAGGCTGAAATTTGGCATAAATTCAAGTGCTTGCTTCAATGTGAAGTACATATACCGTTGTTATCTTTGAATTTGCACTACTTATATTTGCATAAACGAGATATCTAACAACAACAACAATTCTCAATACAGTTGCTTAACTACAACAAACAAAGGCTTTGTAGTAAACATTGTGAATACTTTAATGTAAATACTTTCCATTGCATGGTAAAATTTGTCAATCAAATTAAATGAATTATGCCCCATTACTAGAACTCTTAATGAAATTAAGGGCATTTTTAATAGTTTTGAGATTGATTCCCCTCTTCCTACATCTATTTTTGTATCCAAGCTGTAATCAAATTACTTATAAGTATTATCTTTAAATACTATCTCTAAGTCATGTTTTGTCTTTAATCTGTCACCCTAGACTTAATAAATAAAATGAAATGAAGAAAAAGATGAAAGTATATATATGTGTGTATGTAATTTAAAATACGTAGAATTTCACAAAGTTAAAAAATAGTGCTGAGCTATTTCAAAACTCGCAGCATTTTCACTAGTTGAATTTTTGTAACACATTTTTTTCTGTCCAATTGAATGACATTTTTTCGTACGTCCTCGGCTGAATTCCAAACCAAAATCCTTTACAATTCTCGCTAAATTACACTTGACAAGCATCCACTTTCACGCAGTGAGTTTCAATTAAGAAAAGTACTTTCTATTGGCTTATTTAACAGATTGCATCAACTTTTATACAGGACATTTAACACTCTATCTCGACTATGTATTCGGACATGAAGTTCAACGTCTGTCCTTTGCGGCAATAAAATCTAGACAAAAAACGAAAACTATATTATCCACATTTTTAATCTCTTTTTCTCATTGCTTTTCCTTTATTTTCGTTACAGCTAAGGTTTAGTTACTGCAATTGACTTCAATCACATGTGACAACAGCAGAAGATAAGAGGAGAACAGTTGGGAATCACAGCAAAAGGATACAGAGTTGAAGGATATGGGACAAAAAATGTGTCGCCACATCAGATTGTGTTGAAAATTCGTACACACATAGTGATAATCGTATAAATGATTGCATGCACATATAAAACAACAAAGTAAAAGTAAAATTTCGTATACAAATTTGTATGTGTGTGTGCAAGTGTATGCACGGGAATAAAATTTAAAACAGCAGGAGCTTACAGGACGACGAGTGTTGAATTGGGTAGAAACGGTTTCAATCTCACAAAATATACATTGTAAGTTGAACAGCAGACAGATAGGCAAACAAATACATACACACACACACACACACTGCGATATGCATACAAACTAATCCTCTGCCAAGCGATAAAAACTAAAAAGTATAACAGAAACTACAACAAAAATTACTTTTAGAAAGTTTAGACAAAAAAAGTAGAGAAACAAACACAGTAGAAAAAAGTGCAAAACAAGAAGTAAATAAAATGCCTGCCATAACAAGTGAAATATCAACGCCCGCGCCAACCCGCAGCTTACGACCAATCAGGTCGGCAGTGGCTTCAGCTGCGACAGCAGCCACCTCAATGCTCACATCAGCAGTAGCGGCAGCAGCGGCAACAGCTGCGACAGCATCATCCTTATCGAAAACAACAATAACAACAGCAAGGGAGACACCATCCAGCAGTAGCTACAGCCAGAATAGCATATCAACTCAACAACCGGATACTTTGGAACGACGACTGCAACCAGATGTCGATACAGTTACCGGAAGTGGAAGTAGAGTAGGCGTAAATGTCGATCTAACCACTACACTGCCCAACCGCCTCGCCAATATACTGTTATCCAATTTTCTGCCTGCCACAAATACCAGCAGTACTAGTAGTACCAGGAGCAGCAGTAGTGGCGGCGGTAGCCGTACTTCAGTCACATATCCAATCTTCCGGCCGCCTAGCATAGAAAATCTTGTCGCAAACTCAGCTGAGGATTTGAACGACTTTCGTGATGTGTCCTTCGATATATTCGACGACAATGACGATTTGTTTGGCTCACCATTGGCATTTGATGCTAGCGAGAATGGTTTGTGGAATGGCCGTTTTGTGCCGCCACCACCGCGGCCACCCTTCTTTGTCGATGAGCCAGTGCTGAGTGATGGACTGACAACGTGTGATTTGTGCTCATGGGCTATGCCTACGAAGAGTACATTCATATTCGAGGGCACAATAGGTGAGTAAAGTGGGCGGTACTGTGTGTGTCGGTGTGTCTGAGCTAGTAAAAGGATACTGTCATTAAGTGAAATTGGTTGTGTGTAGCTGTGAGTGATGTATGTGCAAGCTGCGAGGCACTTGGACTCAAAGTGTTCTGTGTGAGTAATTGAGGACTGTGATTGTGTGAGTGTGTGTGAATATAGATATATGTACTTATGCACATACATATATGAGCTTTGCAAACATTATCTATGCAAATGTATTCTGACAAAAAAAGGAGTTCATGCTGTCAGCGCATTTGCAAAATGGAGACAGCCAAAGGCTTTAGGTGCTTTACCGGAACTTTGCATTAGACATGTACTTATGTATATGTATGTATGTCTCTGCGAGTATGTGGGTATTGCTATCGATTTGCAAAGGTACACATATGTATGTATGGGTGTTTAGCTTAATCTTTCTGTATGTGTGTTTTCGCGATGAGCAGTAGCTTAATATTGCTGGAACTGATTGCTTGGCATGAATCGTGGTAAAGGATTTCGTTATCTCTACTTTCCGCCGGATATGGTATACCATAACTAATTTCCGTGTTTTTTTTTCTCTTTTACCTTACACAGAAAAAGCCTCCGAATTGGGTTGGCCCTTGACGCTGATCATCGTTTCGGTGCTTTCGGCGTTGCTTGGCGCAATCGTCATGGTGACGGTTGTACGTTGCAGAAGGTGAGTACGAAATTATAAAGATTGTATTTAATACTATACAACTCATAAGGAACGCTTCGCCATAAGTATGCATGCGTGACCGAATTATGGGTACATAGTTTGCGGTAACTTGGGTAAATGCTAATGAAACTAATTAAAAAAGATTAGGTGAATTGTGATACCTATACTGTAATAACTTCAATATTAACCCAATTATGCCAAACTTTCCACGTCGGTCACATGTAAAAGCGCGTAAAGGGCGCCGCAAGGAATACACACTCTCCTTTTCATTTGCCACTAAAGTACTTGTCGTTTTTAATGACTCAAAGCAGTTCTCCCGCCACAACCCAAATTTATCCTCATAGTAAATGCCTTAATAGCAGTAATACAGTGAATACTACGTTGAGCGCCGTTTATTGCTTTAGGGGTAGGTTGAGTTTACATTAAGGCTGCTAACTGAGTTCGGCGACAGTTGGAGTACAAAGCAATTTTATCCGACCGTGACTACAGCGGATGCAAAACAAAAACAAATTCATGCCTTGCAGAATTTAATAATAATTAATTTATTTTAGTTCAATTAAGTCAGGTCGTTAGATCTGAAGCAGTAATGATATTAGTTATGAAAAGATAAGTTAAGATAAAGTAAGTAAAGATGAAATAAAATTAGGTAAAGCAAAAGAAGATGAGGGAGATGAAAGCGCTAAGATAAGAGAAGATAGGGATGATAAAAATTATATGATATAAGAATTAGATTAGATTAAATAAGATGAAGTGAGATAATAAAAACGATCAGATTGGAAAAGGCGAGATAAGTTAAGGTAAGATAAAATGAAATAAGTCATAAGATAAGATAAGATAAGATGAGATGGGAAAAGATAGAAAATTCAAGAAAATTCAATAAAATAAGATAAGATAAAGGAGAATAAAAATTATATATCTTATAAAATAATACAGTAAAATAAGAAAAGATGAGATAATATAAGATAATATAAGGTTCGATTAAATAAGAAAAGTTACGATAAAATGAGGAAAGATAAAAAATATAAAATAATGGAAGACAAAAAGTATATGTTGAGGTAAGATCAGATAAGAGGGGATAAGATAATGGTAAGTTAAGAAAAGTTACGACGGGATGAAGAAAGATAAAAATTATAAGTTAAGATAAAAGGAGATAAAATGACCTAGGATAAGATAAGGCTGGCTATAATGAGATGAGAAAAGATACAATTAAGATAAGACAAGATAAGTGGAGAAAAAAAAGTAAATGAAGATAAAAATTATAAGTTAAGATAAGATGAGATGAAGACGATGAGATAAGATAAGGTTGGATTAAATAAGATAAGATAAAGATGAGATGAGAAAAGGAACATTAGATAAATTATGAAAAAAATGATGTGGGATAAAACATGATTTATAAGATATAAGGTAAAATAGCACCATTAAAGAGACTCTTTGAAAGTAACTGAACCGAGTAAGAAAGTTTAGGGTTCTCAGTATATTAACACTAAACCTACCGATATTTTATGTATTCCTATTCCTACCAATGTGGGTCAAATGACCTGTCTTTAAAATATTATATATATTATTAAGATCACATGTATTTCTCGGTAAAACAAATAGCAAGAGAAGAGTAAATCTTCAAAAATACATTTGATGTATTTTTTAATAAAAGTCGTGAAGGCAAACGACGATTTAATAATGTTATTTTTAAGAACTTCTGACAAAAAGTTTAAAATGGGTCATTTGACCCATCCATGGTAGGTTTAGTGTTAAGAAAGGATGCATGAAAAGTTTTTTTTATTATTAGGTATGCAACTAAGTTCTCGCTGATGATGATTTTTTGATGAAAATACAACTTTATTCTGAAAAAAATGGTTACCAGTGAATCACTGAAAGTATTGCCCATCGCTGGCTACTAATTTTCCCCATCTTTCTGGTAGATCTCGTATACCGTCGCAGTAAAACTGTTCATCTTTTGAGGCTATCCACGGATCAAGCCATTTTTTGATGCATTCATATGAGAAGAACTGCTGGTCAGCTAGACCATGTGCCGTCGAACGGAACAGGTGATAATCGGACCGCGCAATATCTGCAGAATATGGCGGGTGGGGTAGGATTTTCCATTTCAGTGTTTCCAGATAGGTTTTAACGGGTTTCGCAACGTGAGGCCGAGCGTTGTCATGCTGTAGAATTACTTTCTCATGTCTCGCCGCGTATTGCGGCCGCTTCTCGCGCAGTGCTCGGCTCAATCGCATCAATTGAAGTCGATACCGCTTCCCAGTGATCGTTTCGCTCGGTTTTAACAGTTCGTAATAAATAACACCAACTTGGTCCCACCAACTACATATCATAACCTTCGCAGCGTGAATATTCGGCCGAGGCGACGACGTAGAAGTATCACCGGGCAGTACCCTATGACTTTCTTTTCTTTGGATTGCTGTAATGAATCCATTTTTCATCACCCGTCACAATGCGATGAAGAAAACCCTTCCTTTTTTGCCTCTGGAGCAGTTGTTCACAGGCGAAAAAACGACGTTCAATATCCCTTGGTTTTAACTCATAAGGAATCCAAGTCCCCTGCTTCTGAATCATTCCCAACGCATTCGCTGGGAAATGGATTGGCGAGTAACTCCTAATACTGAAGCAAGCTCTTCTTGCGTATGACACGGATCCTCATTGAGCAATGCCTCCAATTCGGCGACTTCGACGGTGTTTGGCCTTCCTTCACGCGGACGGTCGTCAACATTAAAATCACCGTCTTTGAAGTGACGGAACCAATCTCGGTACGTTGTTTCACTTAAAGCAGTATCTCCATAAAATTTTTGTAGCTCTCAATGCGCTTGAGTCGCGGTTTTTTTTTAATGAAAGAGAAAAATAAACACTTCCCGGAAATGACGATTATTCGGCACAAAATCAGACATTTTCACAAAATCAAAAGTATATGATGCCAAAACAAAATCACTAATGTGTGGAAGCAGTTTGTTTACCATATGTCTAAGCTTGGTTTATGATGTTTAGGTTATATTAGAATCGACTAGCACTATTGACAAACAGCGGGAACTTAGTTGCGCACCTATAAAATTTGTTACATATTCCCCATTTTGTACCTACAAAGTCTGGGCTTTGAGTTACTTTATTCTGGTTGTAGAAATTGCAATACATTCGAAGAAGAAAAAATCATAAACAAAATTATGTGCAAAAAAGGAGTTCATACTTAGTAATTCTCCAATCTCGAACCTATTACTATATTTTTACACAGTTTTAAGTGTCATTAAATGTAATTAGGTATTCTTAGAAAATGCTTAGACATAAAATAAAATGAATTTAACAACTGTTTTTTGTAATCTATTGCAGAAAAAAACCGACGAACAACCGTAATGGTAAGTGTACTAAACTCGCAGAAGATAATCCAAGTTCCTATCATGAACACCACCAACAACTACAATATAACCAACACCTCAACCACCATTATCCACACCAACACCAATACCAACACCACCACAACCTCAACCAATACGTACACGAACACCACCACTTGTATCCCAATGCCTACCGTGACCTACACGCACAGTATCCGTTGCCTAGCCACCATACCGTCACACCAACACAACAACAAAAACGACCACCTCAGTCCCTGCCCTTGCAATACGTCAGCAACAGTTGCTCGTCATCGTCGCTGACAAACGATAGTCAGAGTACGCAACGCACCAGTTTGTCCACCATCTATCGGCCACCTAGCTACTATAGTAGTGCCACGGTCCTAGGTGGATCTATTGCAATAATGAAGGCCACACAAAAGCAAAAATTGTTGACACAACGCATTGATATGTTTACGCGCTCACTGCCCCCACCACCATCCCCACCAAGAGCGATTGGTGCTGCAGCTGTGGGCAGCCGTATCAGCATCGCAAGTAGTTGTAGTAGTAGTAGAAGTAGGAGCAGCAGCAGTAGAAGGGGAGACGTTGAAAGCATATGCAGCGATAGTTACGCGCCATCGTCTGTTGCTTATGAAGAGCCGACAACTGTGGATATGGCCGCAACAACCGACGAAGAATTTTCAGCGTCCACCGTTGAAGCGGCGGTTATGGTGGCTGAGCGCACTAAAAAAACCTGAGTGAATCCTCCCCCACACCGACCTTCAATCAGAACAAGCACAACAAACTGAATAAATTAGAAATGTATGACTTTACCCTGAAACTACAATATCTCTCTTCTTCCCATTATTCTTTATCTCTCTCTCTCTCTGCAATTTTGTGCACATTGGCTACTTTGCTGAACTCAGAAACGCACGTGCAATGGTGGTCACGCAACAAGCGTTCAAACGGCAGCAATAATAACAATCACTTGCGACGCAGCAACATTTACACAGCACATCCAGCGGACAGTATTCGTGGGTTGCAGCAGCCATCGCTATCGGCAGCCTCATCGCTTACCACAATGACCGCAATGGGCGCATCAGCGGCACCCCTCCATTCTACGGCGGTCACACCGAATACAACACAGCCGCCACAGCTGTCACACCAACAACAACAACAACAGCAGCAATATTATCATCATCCATATAATCAGCATGCACTTCAACCTCCGCTACCCCGCAGCCTCAGCGGCCATCAGCGCGCACCCGATTATGAATACGAGCACGAATACCATCAACCACAGGAATTACAATTACAACTGCAGCATCAACGCCAACACAGTTCGTCGATGTCATCCGTGTCCGACTCACCAACATTGCCGGTGGCGAATAGTATCAAACCGAGACAGCTGCAATTGCAACACCAGCCGCTGCAACACCATTTGCAACAAAATGCTGCACACAATGTGGCCGATGGTGTGACCGTTGGCTTTGGTGGGGGTGTGGTTGGTGTTGGTGTGAGCCGACGTGGTGCATCCGAATTGTGCGATGACGCGTCATGTCGGTGGCCGAACGCGACAATTGTGGTGGCCAGCTGAGTGGAAGCGCATAAATGCAATACCCCAGCGACGATGAGTGGCGCAATGACGCTGCTGCCTGTGAATCCATATCGGGATCATCATCAACACAAACAGCAGCAGCAGCAGCAACGTGTTGTAGAACCATCTGAATTTGTATGGACGAAATCATGCAGTTCCGAGCAACTAAAGAATGACTGGATATGGCATTGAGGGCAGCAGCCATAAGAACAGCGATGAAATGAACGATGAAATTCGTAATCATCAAGCAAAGACAAAGAGAACATAGGACGTGTGTTTAGGCGAAGGGCGAGGTTGTGTAAATTCTAGTTTTGCATAAATATTTAGTAGAACTTTTGGGACGTGAATATTGATGCCATTACTATAGGATGACAATCGAACTCCCAATAAAATACATATTTTGAGATTTTAACAGCGAAAATTTAAAGAAAGCGTCCATGAGTTATTAAACGCTAGATTATTAAAATCTTAGAAGGTGCGAAGGTGGAGAGAGCGATCAAGAGTTGGAAACGGTCTACGTATGAATGTATGAATGTGAAGGACATTCGATTATAAGTACAGTCGAAAAGTTATTTTCCCCTTTATCCGTACGCCTTTGAATTTCACTTGATTTTTTGAACCACAAAGAGCCCATATTAGATACACTCATCCCTTTAAATTTGACGTAGGAAAATATGCGTGTCGTACCTATTTTTCACTTATCTGGTGTGTAAATATTTTCCTTTACGGGGTCCACTTAGCAAGCAAGACCGGTTGAGAAGACTTTAGTGTGTAAACGATTTATTGTCGTCATGTAGTGAGGAATAGATTAAAAAAACCTGATACATTTAGAGAAGATGAGCTATTTAGATCTGTGATCTGGAAGGGACTTGTTTATAGTAAATGCTCTTCTAGTTGAAGGGCTTAGGCTTGGTTTCAGACGCTTTTCTGCCAAAGCATTGGGATACTTAATTGCTTGATTAGTTAATGTTTTGTTTTGATTTATATTTTTGATGCGTTAATTGTTTTGCAAATCGTACGTCGTCAAGCCCTTCTGTTCATCACGATTTTCTCATCATTGTGAGCATAACAGTTACATTGTAAGGGGTTTTAAATGGGTCGATAAGACTCTAGCTCTAGCCTGACTACCAATCGGTAGTATCGGAGTTCCACGTGCTTGAAACACCAAATGATAAACAAAATTTTCCCTAATAGTGGTCGCTCCTCGGCAGACAATGCCAAACGTCCGGTACGGAGTTGACTGATTTGACTTATTTTGAACAGGATTGATAAAGTCTGCGATATTTTCGGTACTTCAAAGCACCGATAGGACCATTCAACAGTGGATAGGTGACCAGAATTTATTTAATTTACTATAGCATTTACAGCAGGCTAGACCGAGAGGAATTTTTGGCTCATCAAAATATTTGCCCTATTCATGCTGAAATATTTTTTTGATAATTTTTTTATTTTTTGTTTTTATTTTTTAGTGTGATGTAAAGTTGGAAATTTTTTACCATTGCTCTATCCCTCTTTTAACAAAAAAAAACAATTATTTTTAAAATGTTTAATTTTATGGTAACTAAAATTGAGTTTCGTGGAGTAAAATTCTAAGCAATTGAATTTATTGATAGGAGGAGCTACTGTAGGTTAACTTTAACCTATAGTAAATTCATAAGGACCGAAAAATATGTAACGTACTTTTGAAGTTACGAATTTCGACTCAAATTTCTGGTAGTAATTTTTCCTTCGTTAACTTCATAATCAGAATGTGAACCTTTCATTGTGTTTTGACATTAGCAAATCTTAAAAAAATTAAATTACGCGTTTTCATTTAAATACAAAACTGTAGTATCCCTATCGAAAACCGCTATATATGAGGGCTTGGGTAAAGTTTTTCAGTCTTCATTGTGTATGAACAGAAAGTTGAAGAAAGTATGAAAATGGAGTTGGTAGAAAAACTTACAGCAATTTGCTCTGCCGTTAGAGACTCATCATAAGCCCAAAAAGGTTTATGGAGAGTTGAAGTATTCCAGAGTTAATGTGGTAGTGGCAAGTGAGTTGTTAGAACATTTACTTTTGCGTGTGCTCCGGTGTTTATTGATTGTGCCATGAGGTGCAAAGATATCTCTACTTGAAGTCAAATAGCTCTCGCTGTCGTGAAGCGACTCGTTTACTAGTTGCGACTCTTGATCTTGATGAAATGTTTAATTCTATGATTAAAAATAATATTAATAATAACAACATCTGTGTCAGCTGCTTGAACCGAGCTGCGTTTTGGTTTCCCCCTTCATGTCGTACCCATAGTTTGTTGCTGCCTCCGAATGGCAGACAAGTTTTTATGAGAAGCCTTACGTTCAAGATCGCAGCTGGCTATAAACGTATTTCCAGAAAAGTACATTTATTATAAGAGCAACCTACCGAAATGTATTTGTGACATTAGTAGCTATAAGATATTTATCGAAATACAATTGAAAGATACAAGCAAGTCTTTATTACAAACTGACTTTAAGTACAAACAGCTCAAGTGTCCTGCATGCGTTTGGCTAAACGTCTCACTTATTAATTGGTGATACCCATTGATAATGATCTCTGTTTTGAAGCCACTTGTCGTTAACAAATTAGAAAAAGAGCAACTGACACTCAGTATTTTAATGTCATGGATTTACTACTTACAGCCCTTATTTTCCTGTAAATGGGAGTATCTGTATGTTTACGTAAATATGTGTGCTGAAAATTTCCAAGAATCTTTCCAAATCAGTAATAAGTATATAAATAAATCTTTATTGGCTTAGGAGCCACTTTCGACGTACATATATATGTATGCACATCCACTACTTGGAAATGACGAAACGTGTTTATAAAGAGTGAGGTTTTTCATTTCAAATTCCCTATAATTCTTGCAGTGCGCGCCACAATCCACTTTAAATTGCACTCATAAGAACTTTGAAATCTCTCACAATCCCTTTTGCTCACCCTTCGCTCCATATCATACAAATTATCAGCAATCAAAAATTCTAAGCACACGTTCACAGTCGCAATTTAACGATGGTATCATAGCAAGACATAATCCTTAAAAATACTTCAATGGAGACAAATACATACTACGGCATCAGTCATACGGGTATGTGTGCATGTGTGTACGACAAAAGGTCCTGCAGACTGAAAAGTATTATAATAAAAGCAGTAGTAACCATTGGCCGACTGGCGACGCACGCTGATTTTCTGGCGCTCACATATGCCTTCCGGTTCAAGTGCTCTGTTCACGAGAAAACAAAAATAAGCGGCGAAGCCAAGTGTTGCAAAGATAAAAAATGAGAATTTCCACAAACACAAACACATACACACACACACATAAAAAGACGTTAAAACAAAAAATAAAAATAAATGGTACACCAGCATTCAGCGTGCGGCGGCATATGTGCTATGCTGTGTTTTTATGTGTTGTCTTCCACCAATGACATCAGCATGTCAGTCACGTTTCGTCCTTTTTGAAAGCAATGACGTGCACAAACACATACACACATACATATATGTACATTTATGCTCATGCATGGCTACATAAGAAACCTGCAATGGAATTGAATGATTTTTTCCAACCGAGTTTTTGCCGAATAAAGTCAACTCTGCCCACTTTGTATTTTCAAAAGCACTCACTGTTGGCTTAGCATCATTGAAATGGCCGCATTTCCGTTAGCTAGTAACTACTTACTATCAAATTAGAAAAAAATAACAAATATACCCGACATGTTTCCTTCTTCATTAGCGATATTTTTTTGCTAGCACTCCTAACGAGTAGCTGTTTGAACTGGATAGCTCTGCGGAAGTTATGCTTTCATTAGGTACTATAGAGGAAATATGGAACCAAAAGAGTTAAAAAATATGATTTTATGAAATTGATTAGCTTAGCTGGAGTGGAGATTTTCTGCTTTTGAAAAAAGTTCTGCATCACTAAATTGCACAAATCTTCTAAGCTACTAGTCCGATTTTAAAAGCGAAACTTATATTTGACTGTTATTTTAATTGATATTTTTATTATTTATTTAAACTTGTTGCATTATTTCTGTTTCAAAAAAGTTTTTATACTTTCCGCATCCATTTGATATGGGTGCCAGGCCAAAGTGACATTCCAGCGGACTGTAAGACAGACAAATTAGCGAGAGAGGGCAATACCACTCGCCCCCCTTTTGGTATGGAAATTGTAGGCATACCCCTCTCAACCCACAAACTGCGTGGTACGAGTAGCATTGCCACTTCAGCCAACACAAGACGGATTGATAGTCTGTCATATTCGGCAGCAAAAGAATTTGGCCAAAATGGGGCATCAGACGCTCAAAGGCGCTGCTCAATCGGCCAAGGAAAAACGTCCCTCTTTTAATTGCTTTGATCACAGGCCACTGTCTCCTTCTTCATTTCAACTATTGCAGAAGCTGCACGAATGAGGAGGAGGAAAAGTGTGTGTGATATCTTCTCTGTTACTGTCCCGCGGAATATGCCACTAGATTTAAGTATTTCGCTCATCTTTCTTGAATGATAGTGATGACCTTAGGAAATAAATGTCTGCCAAATCGATGGATTTGCTACTGTGGGTAAATGGATAAACTGCCATTGCATAACAATGGATCGGCAAGGGTCTAAGTGAGTTGGTTTAGAGACCGACAGCCACTGCTAACTACCTTCCTGGTATACTTTCATTAAGGATGTTTTGGTATTACCTGACACTTTTCGAGTTGCTTCACAGCCAATTCACTGTAATGACAAGAGGCTAAGTGCGGCCAAAAGAAAAAAAGTGAAAATCTCTTAGGCTCAATCTATTTTCCAAGCACTCTTTTATGTACTTTAAATACATTTGCCAATTAATGTGCACATAGTAGCAGAATACCTGTGGCGAAACAGCTGCAGATTGCTTGCCCAAACTATGAATTTAGGAGAAAATTTTGACCGATTTTTTGACGTAAACTTTTCCTCGCATTCCCCGCGAGCTTGTAGTGTACAACTCCGGGTCTGGAAGTTGTCAAAGTTGTCTAAAATATATGTACATCTCGTCGTTCATGATACAGAAATCGAATTAGAAAACAAAAATCCGTTGTTAGTTTTCCGCGACGTGTTTTGTTCTTTCTCTGGGTTTGCATTCTTCACAGCGTTTCTGTTTGGAACTTTCTGCACTTTGAACGTCTTGATACTAGCCTCTGTTTTGCTCTGCGGTGAAAACACTGGCACGTTCCACTCTCTGTACCAGTTTCCAGCCTGACATTTTGAGAGTTTTCTGTGATAGCGACGGTTTTGTTTTCCTCATTTTGATCACCTTTGTTTTTTTTTTTTTAACGCAACCTGACTTCCGAGCATCAACAAAGCCTCCTTAATATTCTTGAAAACTCTTTTGTTAACAGAGATTTTGGAATTACTTTTATTTCCAGAGTAATGTTTTCGGATGCGCACTGAGGGTGGTCTGGAAACTTTGTAAAGTAGTAAAAGCGTCTAGCAAAAATATTTCAAAATGGTATTTTTTAGACATGTATACATACATACATACATACATATATATATGTTTCGAAATAAATTCAATTTGAATTATTAAAAATTTTTTTTCAATCTTTTCAAGCGCAATCTTTAAATGTATATTTAAAACTAGCCCAGCTTTTCCCGTAATATAAGTCTATCATTGCTTATGAGATTTTTGTTCAATAAACAAAACTCAGTCGAAGAAGTGTTGGCTCTTCAAATGATCGGCAAGAGGCTTCAATTCTTTAGTTAATCTTTACTTCTTTAGTTAATCTTGTACACACTTACAAAACTACGTCAACTTATCGGCAAATAGATTTCAAATTTCTGTGAAGGGCGTGGAATTGACTGACGGGACTCGTTTTGAACTAAAGCATTAGTTGGAGCACAGAGATATTTGAGAAATATTTCGGTTACTTCGAATGTTGTGTTGTCTCACTGGCATAGGAACATTATACGAAATAAGTGTTAGCTCATATTTATTCACTATACCACATATAAGCTGTTTGGTGCCTACGACAATTAATATAAGCGACTTAAAGTTGTGCTAGTAAGTTTTGATAAAAAATTCACTGCAATAAAAGTCTTGAACGATGTTTTGGCCTTTCCAAATCATAAACAATTTTAAGGCTGCTTTTTACATATATTGTGCATAGGGACTTTGACAATTTATTTATTTCTTCTTAATTTTTAATATTTTTTTATGAAAATATTCTTAGTTCAATCTGCTACAAAAATCATAAGAATCCAAATTCTAACTTTGAATAAGTAAAAAAAACTGTCCAAAAATTTCCATCAAATTTAGAAACTTTTAATCAGAATTTTTATAAAATTTTCGAGCAAACAGTTCCATACCTTGTTCAATTTTGTTATAACATACTATAGAGGGCTGAGTCATAGCTACTCTCCAAAATAGTGATCATATTCGCTTTTTTAATATCATAACTTCTGCACAGTTTTAGTTAATTTTGTTTTGCTAAAAGATGATGGTCTGAAACTTGCCAAAGCCTTTCTCTTTGGGAACACCTCGCGGTCTTCTCACTTTCTTGAAAACCAAACGACTATAAGTTTAGTATAAAATATAACACGTGCAGTAAAAAATGTGTCCATTTAGCCTTTGTTAGGTATTTAGACGAGCAGGTCCTTGAATTCGTTGGTGTGCGTGTTGATGTCTTCCTATAAATGGAAGCGCTTACAGTTTAATGCCGCCTGCGAGTTTCACTCGGGCTTTTATATATTTGGTTTTTTCCATCATGACTGAATGACGAAAATAAGTTGACAATTACGCTTCCTAGTTCGAAAGCTGTCTTCAAGATGATTTTCAGGGCATACAAATTTTCTTTATTGTCGAGTACTAAGAACAGCCAGTATCGATCGACTCTTTTATTTATTACTCGATTCCAAATTGTGATACATCATTGAGAAGATAATTTTGAGTTCTGTAGGTATATCTTTCGCGTATTCGTTTATCCTAGAATGCCTTCTGCCTTCGGTATTAAAAGAATAAATTTATTATTTAGGCTGTTTTTAGGACTCATCAACGACGAAAATTGCTATGGCCTCTCAAAGTAATTATTTGAAATTTCAACGTGAAAATTAATGATATTTTAGTCATTCTCTATTCTAAACTTGTAAAATAGCCCATTCGCTGGTATTGTAGCGGCTTCATCTAAAAGTGTTGTGAATTGCTGCACTCCACTCACAAATATAAAAATCTTCTTGAGCATACTTAGGGGCGCCGCTAACTTACTTTGTTGAGATATTTATCACATACCAACCCACACATACGCACGCACACAACCACACACCTAATACGATAATATTGTACTTACAATTGATGAGTGAGTGAAAATCTTAATAAAATGATAAAACAAAAATGGAAATTATTACGAAAAGAGCTTATCCTGCTGATAGACAACTTACGCTGCTAAATTTGTATGTGCATAGGTATAAAAAAATTTGTATTGTATACGTGTATCTACATGCATGAGAGTATGTAGGTCAAAAATCATATCATGGCAACCAGTGACGAAGGGAAAATTTTTACAACAATAAGGTTATAAACTCAATTGTTTGTGTATAGAGATAATAAGAAAATAGTTATAGCAGATACTCAGACAGAATTCCGCAGCAAGGCTAGTTGTAAAATAAGAGGAGGAAAAACTGAAACTTAAGATGTAATGAAAAGTAATACAAAACACTTGTTAAATGAGTTAATTGGAAATTCAAGCTAAAAGAAACAAAAAAAAGCAATAAAAAAATTAAAATAAAAACAACGCTCAGCACTTTAAAAAAATAGATATATAATGAATTCATAATTCAAAAAGAGAAGTAAAAAATGTATGAAAAAATTTACAAAAAAAACAAAAAAAGGCCGATACCGTAAGAATCGCAGCTATGTTGAGAATTCTGTGTAAAATGTGGCTACAAAAAAGGTGAGAAAATCGAAAAACCGCGGCAGTTATCTTCAAAACCGTAATATATGCAGCTCTGGAGAAAATTGTTACTCCAAATCTTGCTGCCACATAAGTGAAAAAGAATTAAAAACGCCGAAAAATGTTTTGCATACGCTAAAATTCATTTAAAATATGGCGCCAACAAAAATGAAGCAAAAACAACTTAACAAAATTTTTTACATACGCTTAAAATGGCAGCTGCTGAGAAAATTTTCATTTAAAATGTTGGTGAAAAAATGGAAACATGTTCAGAAATTATTTCACACACAGTTCGTGTCAATAAAAAGCAGCAAAACTGATGTAAACTGTATAATAATACTTTTTTTTTTGAAATGTACAAATAAATTCAAGTTAAGGGCGTAAATATTTAACATTCTTAAAAGTGAAATCGAAAATAAATGTAGCTGTATACAAAATCACAATTGAAACAAAAAGTTGATGTACTTAAAAATACCTGTAGTTGCATAAAGCAACACAACTTTGCAGCGGAGACGTATTTTTCGCTCCTTCTATCTACACTTTTGCTCTTTCACTACTAAGCGCTCCATACTACAAGTAGGTACTTCTTAGGTACTTACATATGTACATACATTTGTGGGTGTGTACTATGAGCTAAATAAAATTACTTTTTCATGCTTCAAATGGTTGTAAATAGTTTCATTTTCTTCGAAGTTAAAATTCGGGTAATTTGTATTGTAAATAACTTAAATCTATAACAAGTAATAGTAAGTAACTGTAAAAAATTACATATACATATGTATAAAATATCTTAGTAGTATATATTGTAGTAGTATGCAAAAACTATAATACATAAGTATACTTAAGGAAAACTTAATGCTATTAAAGAATTAGTAAACGGCTTTGCCAGCAGTGATGTTCGAAATCACACTTGAACCACCACTGTACTACTACTACTACTACTACTTGTATGTATTTGAATAAATTTCTAAATAAATATGTATGTTTGTAAGGCAAATATAACATATTTGCATATATGTAAGTAAGTAAACACCTACAACACAGTGATATTTATTAAGCTTGTCATGCTGCTGCCTTCACTACAAAAGCCGTCATGACACAGAAGAAGTATTTCATAGTAGAACTGTGAATTCAAACTATAGTAAAACATAAACATTCCTTTTCAAGAGTTCAACATAACAACAAAACTTAAGCTACTTAATTCTATTTGTTCAAACATGTATATACATACATACATACCTATAAATACAATACATTCATATTTATGTATATCAACCCTATGCATTTCCAAGTACAATATAAAAAACCATTAACAATAATTTCAGAATCTATTAAGTTGAACTTTGTGAATCAGAAACTGAACTACAACTATCACTTTCACAATCACTTACACACACATACACACCCGTACATATTACAAAAATACAACTGCAACTGCAACTGATGCTACCAAAGACTAGTCCTAATAAATGTAAGAACTATTGCTGAGATTAATTGTCGAATGAATAATAAAATGCATGCCCACATTTATATAAACATGTGTACATACATATGTATGTATTTGTGTGCAAGAGAAATGTATGATAATAACTCAATAAAACCGAAAACTGGAACAATGCAAGCAAACGAACGTGCACGTAAATGAGACAAATGCATACAGCCACACAGACACAGACATCTACACATACACTGAGATGAGTAGGAGTTGTAAGCCAGTGCAGTGTACTCGAAAAGAAATAAATTTTCCATTGAATACCTACACATGTACATATGCATACATACATGCAAACCCAAATTAATATGTAAGTGTACATATATATACATATAAACTTGTAGTTTTAAAATGAATTTAACTAATTGCAATAATAAATGTTTTAAATATTATATAAATATCAGCATTACGTCAATACTTTCTACCAATGCGTTTCAACCCACACACAAAGACACACACCTATACACACAGACAAATGAATTTAATACCAAATCCGTTTCATCATACTTATGTATATGTACATATGTACATCTGTATGTACATATGTACATCTGTATGTACATATGTACATCTGTATGTACATATGTACATCTGTATGTACATACATACATGCATATGTGCAACAAATATGAATTAAATCAATTGAAATCCAAATGTGAAAAATATTATGAAATTTGAAAATAATCTAAGCGAGGCATTAAGGCATACAAATGGCATTCAAAGTAAATAAGCGTTGTGTATAGCAAATTATAAGCTAATGCAAAAGAAAACAATAAAAGTAAAAATAACAAAAATACAAAATGCAAAAACAGCTACTTAAAGAGAAATTTAAAAAGCAACCTACTGTTTCAACTAAAGCAAACTAAATACTATCAGCAACCGAAAATGTTTCCTTCTTGTGTGAGTTACATACCTACATAAATACTTACGTAAATCCAGTATACATATTAAATACATACATATATAGATACTTAAATGAAATTTAATTCGATATTTAAAATTAATAAATACTTACGTGAGAAGAAAATACAAATTATTAAAATTCAACTAAGTAAAATAAAATAAAAGAAGAATCTTGAAATATTAAATAGAAGTGGTGTTTTATTTCCATCTGGCTGTCGTGGCAAGTAAGCGCATATATTAACGTTGGAGGAAAAGTGGTTTGTATTTACATATATGTATATTATTATTATTATTATTTATTAAACATAGTATTAAATATAGTGCTTAATATCTAAAGAAATAGAGTACAAGCAGTTTATGTCATCGACTCTGTATTAATATATTAAATTGAATTAATTGGCAAAATCATTCTGCGTTCTTGTGGCTCCTTTAATCTCCAATTAGCACATATCAAAAGCATATATAAAATTGGCTAAAAGGCACTTAAAAGATAACCGAATAAATAACCTGTCCATTTGCAAGCATCGACTAGTACAGGGTGTTTTTCGTAAGAGCTTGAGAAATTAAAATGATAGTAAAAACTAAATAAACAATTGGCGCGTACACTTCTTGCACTCGGTAGTATAGCGCAAATACACTAGCCTACCATCCCAGAGGTTGTTGGTTCGAATCCCTCGTAAAGCACGGTCCTCGGACTTTTCCAAATTTACCTACTTTCTCTCTTTCTAAAAAAAAAAAAAAAAATAACAAAAACAAAAGAAATATCATTCCGCAACCCCAAAAACTTATCCTTCCCATCCCTACTCCCGCACAATGGTCAGCGCATTATTTGCATTGTAACTGCTAAAACAAGCAAAAAAAAGGAAATATGCATTGGTGGTGCCAGCAAGAGGAAGCGGGCAACCGCGATAACAGCGCAGACACACCAAATTTAGCGAAGCCCTCAACCATCTGTGCGATCCTTCTGCCAGAAAAATGTGAAATACAGATGGCGCTCCAAGCATTAAGAATACGTTGTTCCTAAGAAACGACGGGTGGGTACTTCCCACTATTTAGGACTGGTAGCGGCAGGCTAATCACCTACCATGGCAGAAGTCAAAATAGATTAACGAAACCAACGGGGGAATGAGTATTGTCGAGGCCCGAGAGGAGTAAACAAGCAAAAAAAAAAAAAAAAAACTTCTGTCAGGTGCGCTTTGATGTTGTTCGACAAATGGAGAGGCCTAAAACTTTTAAGCCGACTCCGAACGGCAGGAGTTTATAAAAAACTTTTTTGTGGCATAAATACAATGGGAGGTTTGCCTTTGCCAGTCGTGGGGGACCGCTGTTAGAAAACACTTTTATTTTGTTGTTTCATGCACAGAGATACAACCTACGTACTCCCGAATGGTAGTCACACATCAAACCATTCGAAATATTGTAGGAATGAATTTTTCTTCATTATAATCTGATAGATGATTTCATGGCATTTGTTTGTTCTTTTTTTAATATAGTCAGAAAAAAGGAACCGCGATTATTCACGAAGTATAAAAGGAATATATATAGGGGTTTTCAGTAAGAGCGCTTCAACTTTTGAACTTTTTTGAATAAAACACAAACGGTTTGACTTTTTCAACTAATTTTTTTTTATTATCGAGTTTGAACATATACATTTAAGTATGAAATTCGATTTCTTTTGCATGACCACCTCGTGCACGTTTTACGAAGTCCAATCGTTGAACCCAATTTTCGACCACTCTTTTGCATAAATCGGTCGAAATTCCAGCAATTTCGCGTTCAATATTGGCTCTGAGCTCACAAATCGTCGCCGGCTTGTTACAGTAGACCAATGACTTCACATAACCCCAAAACGGAACGGCTTGTTCAATGGGCCGTAAAATGGCCGTAATGCTCTTAAAATAGCAGCAACAGAACGATTATTTTTATAAAAAATTTGCACGATTTGCAATCGTTGCTCAAGTGTGTAGCGTTCCATGATGAAATGTATACTAATGAAGTTTACAAACGACAAGCGAAAAATAAAAAATATTGCGTCGTTCGTCCTCCCTATCGGAAAAAAGTTGAAGCGCACCTATTGAAAAACCCTTTACAATTTGTTTTACATAAAAGTATGTATAAAACTACGAGTCGCAATTACTCAACAACCTGTGTAGTCTCCATCGTTGTCGAGTATAGCCTGGCATCTTCTTCACGCTTGGAACCAGTTTTCCGCGTAGCTCGTCGACAAAGAGGACAAGATTTTGCGAACTTGACGCACGAGTTGCTTTAAATCGTGGACTAGCTTTCCGGCAAGATGTGTTTTCATAATTCCCCACACATTTTCAATGTGGTTGGGGTATTTTATTTTCAGAAGAAGGGTGCCACTTACACAGTTGGACGATCACTTTTTCATACTTTTTTATCGTCACTCGCTTCAAGCCGCGCTCGGAAAAGTCATCAACATTTTTGTACACTTTATAGCGCTGATCACTTTTGCAGCCGCGGCATAAGATAATTTCGTCCCTTCCGAATACGCGCATAAAAATATCGCCTCGAAACGTTTCGCGTTCTTCTCACTCATTTTTGTTTGGTTGCGTTTGCGGAAAAGTTTCGAACGATACTAACCTGAGTTAGCACTTGCATCATAGCCCTTGAGTGGGATTATTACGCACCAAAATGCAGAACGTAATACATCTTGAAGTTATAAGAAAAAAAACCGGATATTTTCTTCTGACACAGATTGTAACACTTTTTCTAACAAATCTGAATAACAAATCTAAAGTAGCCCTCTCAGCAAAAATGCGATGCAACGGTGATCATTTGGCTTGAATTCTTGCATTAGCTGTATTTTATAGGCACGTGAGCCAAGCTTCTTATGCAAAATTTTCCACGTGCCGAAAGACAAAGCCCATCAAGTTGAGAATAAGGAACTGAACAGATCTGAACTTCACGAACAAAATTGTAAAAAGTATGAGGTGTCGCAAAATTATTCCTCCAATATTATTTCTGCCATAACATCGTTTTTCGCTTTCCTTCAATTTTACCCTCTAGTATTAACGGTAGATGATAATTTGAATATCTCAATACCCTATGGTCAAAAATCTTTATTTGAAACGAACCGCACACGTTTGAACCGGCCATATTTTTTTCTTATGTTGGTAGGACTGTAAGACGCACATCACTTTTTAGCGCCAACGGATTCTTAGTGTCTGCCTGGACGGCCGGAAATGTGGGCAAATAATTCTTGGATTATGGGTGATGATTACCCGCCGCATCGAGCTATATTGTGCTGGATATTTGACCAAACAGCAAGTAAATTCCATCGTGCCAGCACCATATTCATCTGATATGGGCCCGTGCGACTTCCTTTGGTTTCCCAAGTTGAAGTTACCATTTCGTGGAAGGAGATTTCAGTCGATAGAGGAGATCAAAGAGAATGCGACGAAGGAGCTGAAGGCCATCCCTTCGTCGGCCTACCAGGGATGCATGGATAACTGGGTTAAACGTTGGCACATGTCTTTTGCTTCAGAGGGGTCATATTTTGAAGGAGATAAAATAAATTTGCCTGAAATTTAACTATGTTTTGTTTTATTTTAACATTCCCGGAATTTTCGGATCATAGGGTATGTGGCCGTTACCCCCAAGGCGAGATACCATTGAGATCGTTTGCTTCTAGGTTCGGTTATTTTATTGGGTGAATTCTGTAAATATCGGCACATCGATTTTAGTTAAGCAAATAATCTGTATAAAATTTAGCATTTCTAACAAAATATCTTGCATTAATAACAGGCGTTTTACATGTTGTAAAGTCAGGATAGGAGGCTCATTCAGGTAACTTCGTCCACTTAAATTTTCTATAGACTTATGAACATAGCCTTTAAGGAGTGATCCTCGATCAGGATGAAAAAAGGCAAAACCCGGGTGCTCAACTGAAGGTTTTAAAAAAGATGCCCAACGGCGGGTTATACTCAGCTTGGAACGCCCACAGTACCGGCTGCTGTTTTGTACCAGGCTCATATGCATAAATCCGAAATACGTCACCCGTTAAGATGTCATAGGTGTGTGAACCAACGCGGCTGAATTTCTTTACACCAACCGACACGATTCATTTTTGGGTATTTGACAAATTATGCGACGAGAACAAATCTTCTTGGCGATCAAATTTTCATACAATATTAGGTGCATGCTGATCCTAGTAATGCCCACTGGACTAAAAATGCTATCATAAGAGAATATCTCGGATATTTTCAGCCCGCCTGTCGGGTTTGTGGTACTGCCATGCAATTTTTGTAATTTTTAAGGTTTCGCACTGAAAAATATTATTTGTATTTTTTACTACTGGATGGACACAGCACTTTTCAGACCAATTATCACTTATGCCTCCAGGGCTAAGTCCACCCATCAGAAGCATTCAAACTGCGAAGAAGTGTATGTTTATAAATTACGGGTGCTATGAGTACAACCTCCGGTGATGCCCTAAATGCTATGCTTGATTTGCTCTCATTGGATCTTATGATGCAGCAAGGAAGACTACATAAAAGCAAAATGTAGACTCCATAAAAATGATTTCTAGCACGAAGATGGTACTTCGGAACACAAAGAAATCTTTCAGATGCTATCTGAGCAGTATGCACTATTTTTGACATCTAAGGACGACCTAATACCCATGGTTTCATGTGGAAAGAAATTTGAGTATTGCTTGAATTTGGAGTAATCCAGAGCAATTCAAAGAAGTTTGAGAAATATTTTCCTTACCGATGGGCTCAAGAATGAAATATGTCCTGGAACCGGATGGTACTTAACGGACAGAAATAAGTATCATTACGCTATGGGTGGAATGACAACTGTTTTCCAAACGGAAATTTTAAAAAGTTGTAGGAACGTGTAATTGAGAGGAGATGGAGCGAGAAACAGATTCGATATTTAATGACAATCAGGCTGCACGAAAGGCCCTGAAGAACGTGAAGTAAACCTCTAAGATTGTTCAATAATGTTGCAAGAAGGGATAAGCTTGTACTTATATGATTTCCTAGACACCGCAATGTTCAAGGAAATGAAATTGCCCACGAATTGGCCCACTGTGGATCAACGGTTACCCCAAAAGAACTAGAGCCAATAACGAGAATCAGTTCTACAGGAATCACAAATTGGATCAGGGATTGTGTAGGCAATTTGCATAAAGAGCGATGGTCTGGTTTAGAACGTTGCAGAACTACAAAGAGTTTTGTGGCAAATCCGAACAGAAAACTTCCGAAGTTTCTTCTACAACTTCAAAAAAAATACGTTCGGTTGTTGGTTGGTATTATTACAGGACACAACACATGGGGTCAACATATGATCACCATTGGAAGCATTGTGGACCCGATTAGCCTGCTTTGCTTTGAGGAGGCGAATATCACTGAGCACTTTCTCTGTGAGTGTCCTTCCTGCCTTTGCTGGAGCAAGACCACGAATTTTGTGTTCCGCTGTCATGGCTAGAGAATATTTTCAGATTTGCCAAAGAATTTTGAAAATTTCCACAGGACTAGATATCTCTGCCTCTATTTCATCTTATCTCTTTATTTTTGTTACTTCTCTCTTTTTCTCTTTGAGTTTTTACTCTTTAACCTTTTACTTTGCAGCATTTTTAATACATTGGGCCTTCAAACTGAGTGTTTTAGGAGTTACCAATCTCTCGGTTCGTCCTGGCTCGCTTTTTTCAAAATTCCAATTTCATTTGTAAGGCTGAGAAATCGGTTAAGTATTTTTCATTGCACAATGATGCTACAAAGATCATTTATTTTTATGCAAAAAAAAAAACAAAAATGGTATTTTCATGAGAAAACACGGCATTATGATCGGCAATGTGCTTTACCACTCATTGGGAGAAATTTAAAGCCTATTACAAGTACAATCTATGCACTCCCATATTGACAAATTTGCCCAATTAGTACTACAGCCGAATTCGTACTGAGCCGCGAAAGCCGCTTAGCTTAAACCACAGCTAAAGAGGAAGAATCCCTCAGTTGTTTGCCTGCACTAGAATAGAGCCACTAGGTAGCCAGAATTTCCATATCATATGTGGCTTCTTTTTAAGCCCTAATAGTTAAATAATTTAATTTACACTTTTATCAGATATCAGCGATCTTCCGGCATTCCACTTTCAACCCACTGCGCGCTCATAAATCTTCCAACACGTGTGAAGCAGGAAATGGTTGTGAATTTTCAGCTGTCATTTCTTGTCAACGAAAAATTATTTATTTCAATTCGCAATTATACGATTTTACCATCAAAAGATCTTTTGCACGTTCAGAGATCAAACCGATAAAGCATGCCTGCTTTTATTAAGCATTTCCCAACTGAAATCGTTGACACTTTGCTGCCCACTCTCACTACAAATGCATAATATGGGCATACGCGATATTCACACATACATACAAGTGTATGCATGTATGTATGCATATATGTTTGTCGATTATGTGTATGTGCTTAAGTGCCTGCCAGAGTGAATGAGCGCCAGTCCACGTTCGTGCCATGCCAGCCAACCGATCATACGCTTCAATTGATCACGCAATATGCAACACAACAAAACACACATACAAACACACGCGACCGACGAAAGTCGATCATGTGCACGAGCAGTGAATGAAGGAGTTTTGAAGTCAACAAGGAGTTGCTAGCAGCCAGCAGCAAGCAGCAATTAATTAGTGCCCAACCAAGTTGCAAACCATTAGCAACTGCACAAACCAATGATCGTGAGTGAATCGAACGAAATGAGACATCATGATTTCCTCACGTCGAGAGACATTTCATTTAAATGTCAAACAACAAAAACAACCAATAGTTGTTGAGCTACAAAATGACGATTTGTCAATTAAATTTTTGCCATTTAATCACACGCTGACCACTTTTTGCATTTTGGTTCAACAATACATATCTACACTTTTTGGATTAAAAATAGTTGGGTAAGCAAATGAGTGAATCGTTGCTGATCGTCGTCCCTAGCACTGACAAAGTAGACAAAATTAAATTGCATGCACTCCTTTCTTGTGTCATGACGACATGGCAACTTACTAATTCATCGCCGCTGCATTCTTGCTAAGCTTGCCACTGATTTAACTATGCACTCGAGTCATTCTGCTTTTCACTAAAGTTGTCTCTTTCCGCGACATTGTCGTAGATAAATAGATACTTGTGCACTCACCTGGTGCGGATCGTTGGCCTGTTGGTGATGGCAATTGAATTGCATGCAGAGATGCACAACTGCTGATGTGTGTAGGACGTCTTCATCATCGTGGTGTATGTGACAGTCGATGTTGCAGCAACGGCAACGGCAACGATAACTGTACAACAACTACAACTTCATTCACATCAGCGACATTTTGGCTTCAAGCAACAACAGTCGCTCAATCCAATGCTGCCGTTGTTTGGATTGTTGGGTTTTCTGCTGCTACTGCGATTGTTGCTGATCACTGTTACTCGTTGTAGTTGAATTGTCATTGTCGTGAGCAGTTGATTTTTTGTTGCTCTTGTTGTTATCATTGCTGGCTTAAAATTGAATTTAATGTTCACCAAATAATTCAAAATTGACTTTCGTTTACCGATCTGCACTTAACAATGTGTGCCAATGATTTTCGCTTTGCACCCGCGTTCCACGTAAGTGGGTTGAGTTCGATGGGGAGAGTTGCCAACGAATGCAATTTGGAAATTCAGAAAATGTGGTAGGTACTTTATCAAATGGCACAGGTATTTCTTTCTCTGGTGGGAGTATAAAACTTCCAGCGCGGTTTCCTTTTTTTTAATTGTCTAAAGGCTTTCGTTGAATTTTGCGTAGTTGTAAAGAAAGCTTCGTAAAATCTAAGAAACAAGTTTTCATTACGATGACCGACTTCGAAGGATAGTTTCTCCTCGAAGATTTATGCCTATCCTTTTGCTCCAGACGTTCGATTCCAAAAGTAAAGTTACTCATAGAGTTTCTTTAACGAGATTGCAGAGCAGTTCGGTTTGATTTGATATACGTACCGGAGCCTTAACAACCGCGCTGTTAGTTGCCTTTTCCAAACTGGATAAAGAAGCCAAACGAATGGGTCAGATGGCGAACGAGGACAAATGGAAGTACATCCTATCATCAAGCAAATAGTCGGCGCACTCGCGTATCAGCACCTACGTCACCTTTGACAGTTATGATTTCGAGGAACCAGGACTAAGTAGGCAATTGAGTAATAAAGTCCTGTCTCGACGAACAGAACTAACACTTTATAAGGCACTCTTCGTGCCCGTCCTAACGTATAGCGCAGATGCTTGGACAATGACAATATCCGATGAGGAGTTACTTGGAGTGTTTGAGAGAAAAATTCTGCAGAAGGTCTGGGATGCGGCTCTGAAAGTATTCGATGTGGTACCAGCTGGTGGTAGCAGAGGAAGAGGAAGGCCTTCTCTGCGTTGGAAAGATCAGGTGGGGAAGTACTTGGTTTCACTTGGTCTGTTCAACTAGTGCCGGTTAGCATGAGAAAAAATCACTGACGGGCGTTGTTAAATTCGGTAAAAATCGCGTAAGCGGTTATCGCGCCAAGTAGGAAAGAGGGTCGATGTTGACTGTGAAGCTGTGGGGCTCATATGGTTTTGACGGCGTCTGTCAAATTTACATTTTATTTTTCAGAGTAGCAAATGATAAAACTTTAATAGGAGTGCTTTAAGGATGTGCCGAAAATGACGTGAATTGGCCATCAAGTTTATGCCACTTGAAACCAACACAAATATTCTTGCTGGTGTTTTTGAAACCACAAGTCCATACCGACTGACAAGTCAATAGATATCTTCAAAATCCACATAAATCAAACCATATCTCATATTTAATTAAGTCATGGAAAATTGGATATCTCGTTTCCATGTTTTCGAGTACGGCATAAATGGACCCCTCACTTAAAAAAAAAATTGAAACCTCACACATAGCCTTTTTTTTCAATTACAGCCCTGAAGGCGCGGCCTTATTGGAAAGCCTTTTACCTATAACTGCTCACGGGGTACACACTTATGGGGTAACACAGTAGAGGGATGCTGATTAGTGTAAAAGCAGCCATCACGAAAAGAACTAAAAACCAACAGGTATCTACTCTATGATTGCCCAGCATTAAGTATGTTAGTGGGGGTAAACATTTTTGGGTACACAATTTTTTGTTGAAGTTAACGCAGTGGAAAGGTTAAAAATGCGGAAGGTCGTCAGGATCGTTTATACCACGCACTCATATGAAGAGGAGAACGGAACCTATGAAAATGCGTGAAATCGGTTATTGACCGCGTTTAGCCACCATACAACGGTAATTTTTAAAAGAGAGAAGCATCGTGATATCTTGCTATAAACAATGCAAAATTACTTTCACTAGTGAACCCGGGTAATCCGTATATCT
Source organism: Anastrepha fraterculus (assembly GCA_037575425.1). Taxonomy (NCBI): domain Eukaryota; kingdom Metazoa; phylum Arthropoda; class Insecta; order Diptera; family Tephritidae; genus Anastrepha; species Anastrepha fraterculus. The sequence goes on from JAYXIM010002908.1 coordinate 91,401, forward strand.
CAATAGCGAATTAATAAACTCGGCCAAATTGGTACACATATTGCTCCCCACCTCATTTAGGTGCGTAATAGCCTCTCCTTTCAATATACTTGCAACAAACAAAATACCCGGTTTCATCCTTAATTTTGTGAATGCAATTTTCTTAGGCTACAAATCTCGCATTCAACTTCGAATATCACTTCACAAAGCACCGAAGGATGTGGTGAGTAAATAACCAATGTCATGCCAAATGTGCTAGTGTATATCGGTGTGATATTATTCTGGGAAATGGGTAACTTTTTCATTATGTGGATTGTGCGTCACCTAATTTCTTCAATATTTTGTTCTTTTGCTTTGGCTGTGAAGGATGTCATGACTAGAGGTACGTGACTTCTGTGAGCGCTGCCCTCGTCAAGGCAAATGCAGTGTGAAGTCGAGCAGTGGCTGCCAATAAAATATGGCTGCTTAGAAACTGATATCACAGAAAAAATTGTTTTTTTACACGCACTATTACATGGTATGTTGATTAATGAAGGAAATGTAGCCCCATCAAGGATTGTAGTGAACTTCATAATTTTATTTCCGACTTTCTGATGTGGAATGATCCTAAGCTCAATAATATCGCATGTCCTTCGACTAATATAATTTCAAATTTAGACGAACTCGCACACAGCTTAAAAATTAAATAGTTAACATCGATATATTCTCCATAATCGTCGTTTAGTTTCGTGCTCCACTAATTTTTCGATTTATTTCTCAAAAAGAAAATTCGAATGCCCACGAGATAGTTTTTTAATTCAGTCTCAAATTTTGTCACAGCAATATCCATTGGTTCACACTGTTAAGGTTTAGCCAAAAGAAGGTGGAAGCAATTAACTACATATTCTACAACAAGGAAAATAGCTCACGTATCACTGTAATCCTTACAGGTCACTGGAGGATCAGCCAGACTTAGCTTACTTTCAATACCCTCAGCAGAAGGTGTCAGGCAGAGGCGATGAAAGAGAGTATTTTTCACTATTTATGCGCAGGTCTAGAGCATGACTTCGCTCTTTCGATAAGCTTTTCTTACAGAAAGTTAATGAAATCTCAGACATAGAGGGATATCACGAAATGGATCTGACTAAAAAAAAACGAAAAAAAAACAAGACACCTTACGAGAACAGTTGTAGTAAAACGTAACTGGGATTGTTTCAAGAGAAATACTTAACCACTTCAACAACAACAACATGCAATACGTAACTTCTGTTTATCCGCTGTTGTACCCACTTATGAATCTAAATGTTTGGAGATAAATTTAAAAAGCATGCAAAGTCGAAGACTAATTCTGTATTTGTCTTTCGTTTTCGATTTAGGCTGAGGAGTTGTAGACTGTTCCATACTCCTTGAGAACAATTTGTTTAATATACTTTCCAGACCCCTCTAATGCTCAGAGTTTCTTTATGCTGCAATTTTAGAGATTGGTATGCATGAAATGGTCCCATGGCTTGAGCCTTAATTGAGCTCTACAGAATTTATAAACGTTTTTATATGGAATTTTCTTTTTCAACAAATCGCTTTACGAATTCTTTGAAGTTTAGTTCATTAATCTTAAACTGTGTTGTACTTAGCCTATAAGTACCGATTTACACACAGAGACATCTAAAACGTTTTTCTTTTTTTTTTTTGGGGGGAAGGGGGAATCTTTCATAGATACCGTCAACTTAGACGGCATGCACGATTCATACTGCTTGCTAAGAGTACACCACATTCGGGACCACGCACAGTAAGTAATTTTCATACTGTCTGAATTTGCAAAACAGTACACCTACGTACTAAACCCTTGAACTCCGTCTCCTCCACCACTCTCCCTACGGAACTGCTTCAACGTACTACTTCGCAGGGCTGGTTAGCTATATAGCTTCGTCAATGTCTATCGGCTAATGTGTCTCATTTATTTTTTTCCGACTTGTTATCAGAACCGCCTCCGTTTTTTGCTTTGTCAATTTGAGTCCCGCCTGTTTGAGCCAATCTCCATTTGTAATCTGTTCCACTTCCTGTATGTGCTTAGCCACCGTCACCAGCGGTCCGCAAGCCTATTATTCTTACCTCTCTGAATACCGGTAAGCGAAGGACTTTGTCCTACATGATATTCCAGAGGACAGGACCTAGGACCGATCCCTGCGGCACGCCAACAGCAACTTTGTACATTTTTGTTCCAGCATTGCTCTCATACATCAGTTCTCTATCAGAGAAGGAACTCCTTAATATCCTGAGAAGATACGGCGGAATACCAATTTCGTACAGGCTATTCAAGATGTGCGACCAGCTTGCCGAATTAAAGGCGTTTTCGACATCAAATGTGGTTACAGCACAGTATTCCTTGGTGTCCCAACGCCGCCGCTTTCCTTCTATTGCCTTAATAGCCGTTTTGACAACCGTAGTAATTGCATCAATCGTCGAACGGTTTCTCCGGAAGCGAAACTGCATGGTACTCAATGCTCAATAGTCTATTGCAAATAATACGCTCGAGTATTTCGCCTGTTGTGTCCAGTAGGCAAATCGGCCGTACGAGGACGGATCATCGGCTGCTCCTTTTCCTTTTGGTATCAACACAAGTCGTTGCAATTTCCACTGTGTAGGAAAAACACCTTCGTCTAAGCATTTTTGTAGTACGGCAACAAATATTTCGGGACGCAAGCAGATAGCCGCCTTAAGGGCTACATTTGGTATGCCATCCGGCCCCGGTGCTTTTCGGTCGCCGATTTTCTTGCATGCTTCCATTATCTCTAGTGCAGATACGACTGGAATCTGCTGGGTGTTTACGGTATCTGCAGATTCTAATCTATCTATAATCGGTCCCTGGGGAAATAGCGTCACTACAATTCGATTAAGCATAACTGGAC